>CAJUYH010004775.1:0-25761 GCA_910591685.1 Galerucella tenella | reverse complement strand
TACTTTTCTGTTAATATCTCGGTAGGTATTGAAATAAAAAATATCGAACCCGATATTTTTGTATTCGTAATAAAATGTTTCATCAGATACTAAAATAATATACAGAATGTTCCATTGCAAATTTTAAAATCGACATTACTTCCGGTGAAACCGAAAGTTCAAAATTGTTGAAAAATATGAAAACAAATAGGCAATCTACTGTAGTATCCACCTTCCAAATTTCATTTTGATATCTCTAATAATTCAAGAGATATTTACTTGGTTCCACACATTTTCCCATCACTGTATAATCGTCTTTATATAATCGTCTGGCTTTTTTTTTCTAATTTTTTAAACATTATACAACAATTTTTAATTACCTCGAACATATATATTTATATATAATCGAAATCCCTGTTACCATTCAATAGTGTAGGGTATAAACTTACCTCAAACATATTTTTGGGAAAAAATTATTTTTAAAAATGTAGTGACCGATTTAGCTCCGCTACTCACCAGCCAGGTTTTTATAGCTACCAAATTTCGTACATATAAATTTCGAGATATCAAAACGCCTTGGACATCTAGTATAAATAATTAAAGTGTGACCTTGACAGGTTGACCTTTTTAATAACCCTGAATAATGACCTGGCCCTCGAACCGGTCCTGGCGACGCCTTTGCCAGACGTCACGGTATCGATTTTTCAAATAAACGATATAAGGCGTCTCGACGCCACGTTATACTATATACTAGCGTTTGTACGTTGTGTAACAAGACGAAAATGTTCAGTGGCATTGGTGCAAAAAATCTTCTATAACGAACTACAGGTAAGTACATTGCAATTGGAAAGTCAATTTTATACATTGTATTGTTGTTCAACACCCGTTTACATAAAAAAATATTATTTTACTTTAAATCTGAAACTTTATGTACCTACATTTAATATTAAAATTACCTTGTGATAAATAATGTGTGTGTGATGGTAGCAATGGCATCAGCTCTCGCTATTTGCCACATACTATCTGATATGGATATTTAATCTATACATATATCAAATATCACTATTAGTTGTCTTGACTAATTTTACAATTAGTTCAAAAATATTCTCATCTCCTGTACCTAGCAGAGATGTGATACAAGTTGGTAGTTGTAAATTATATTGAAGTAGATCTTGTAAAAAAAGGTCTGTCGCCTGTCTATTATTTTTACATCCAAAAAATAAATGGGTTGTGTCTGCTACCTCATCGTTATCACAATAAGTGCAATAGGGAGATCTTACCACACCAATTTTATGAAGATGAGCCGGGAATCGGCCGTGGTTCAATTTTAATCTGGATATAATGCAAGTGCAAGCTTTGCTGACATAAGGCAAAGAGTAATATGAAAAATATTCGGTGAAGAATGATGGATTTTAAAATAATGATTGTTAGAACCTGTTGCCGCTTTCGTATAGACCGTGTTCTATTCCTTCCGAAGGAATTTCTTACATTCGTTAGTAACATCGTGAAATGATACCAGCGGTATATTGAGATTGTCAATTCTGCAAGCTTTTTCCGCTTCGTTATCTACCCTTTCATTGCCTATGACGCCAACATGTGCCTTTGTCCAAATAAAATGTATTTTCATATTTATGGTGCAGAGATGAAAAAGTAGTTTTTTTATACTGAAAATTATTTCATTTTTAAATTGCTCTGCTGGTGAGCTATTCAAAAGCATTTGGAGTCGCTAATTAAAACAGCACTGGCAGTGATCCCTCCAAGCACCAAATGATTGCCTTCTCAATTGCCGTTACTTCTGCAGTGAAAACTGAACACAAGTTTTTGTTCCGGAAATGTTCAACTATATTATTATTAGCGACAAAAAATGCAGAACCTGTACCATATTCATCCTTAGAACCATCTGTATAAATAATTGTATCTTTGTTATGATTCTGTAGTATGGATTTCAAGATTGTGTTATTGAGGGTAGGATAGTTAGTATATGAGGGATAATTTATGCATGGTATAAAAATAATAGCTTCATATTCACACATGTAGATAGGATAATTTGAACTAATTTTGAATTACACCATTTTATTTGTACATATCAATAAAAGCACTCGCCAACGGATGAGAACTTTTTTTTGCCCAAAACGGATTAACTAGATCTTGCACACTCACGATAGCTATTTTTTGCTCTAACAATGCGTTATATGATCGATATTTTATTACTTGTTTATTTGCTAAATGTTTCCGTCTTAGGTTTAATGGCGGCTTTTGGGCTTCAGTCAGAATTAAATGACATGGTGAGCAAATTACTTTGTGAAGCGGAACCGTATCCATAGACTATGTGTGAGCGTTTGTAAGATCTGTAGAAAATGAGAGATATATTTGGATCAGCTCCCCACTTAGTTTTTGATACGGTGCGAAGAATGTTTAGATCTTTCTCGCATCTATCTTTTATGTGTTAAATGTGGGTGGACCAAAGTAATCTCTTATCAAGTATAATTTCCCAGATACTTAAATTTATCGACTACAGGAAGGGTGATATCTTCAATCCGCCAGATGAAGCCGGTGCCTTGTGAAGCACCGCCGACTTCTCAGAAAAGTTCTACAATATTATAAAACGCATACTTTAGAGTTGATACCAATCTTTCCCTTTTTTGAAGCTAGTATTTTCAAATTCGCCACATCATAAGCTCCTTTCATATCAATATATAAGCCAAGCAGATAATAATTTTTTATTTTTTTGAATGTAATTTGAACATCGGAAACGAGTTGAGTCAAAACGTCTATTGTACCACGTCCTCTACGAAATCCATACTTCGAATTTGGGGCCAATTAATTGCTCTCTTTGTGATGTTCTAGTCTTAATTTGATCATTGTTTCGAACGGTTTTTTACGCAATGAGATGAGGCGAAATGATGAATATGAATCAGGTTTATTGAATTATTTCAAGATAAAACAAGTTATTTCTTTTAATTTTTCTGAGTACTCTTTATTAACCCACCAAGCATTAAATATATCCAATATAGTTCATTTACAATAAGTTTGCAATAACAAAACATGACAGATGTTTTACATTGTTGCCACGTTGTAATTTTTTTCCAGTATAGTTGGCATAAAATTATATTAATGTTGTTTATTGCAAAAGATTACATTCAACTTAAAAATAAGATCAGAAATTATAAAAATTTTATAATTAAATACATAAATTTCTAGATGTCCAGTCAATAACAAACTATAAAATGCGAATGAAATGAAAACGACAAACCAACACAAGATATTCTGATAAAATTGTCTGGCAACCCCGGACACGGCAGCCAACTTTTGGACCGTAACTTCCCCCGATATATGATTAATTATTCCATTTACACTTTGGATATTTAGATTGTGTTCAGTGGCTGCAATCGTTACTACAATTGTCAAAATTGCAAACTTATCGTAAATGAACCATAAAAAAAAATTGGCAGAGGTAGGTATATTATATAACATTTTGTACGTGAAGTGATCAGTGCCCGCAGCAGTGCTCTTGGAAGTTTTTAAAGCTAGTTCTAACTCTGTCATTTTCAAAGACCTAGGCAAGTTATCGGATTTTGACTGAAAATTGAAAGATGGCAAACTGAAGTCAATCGGAACAAAGGGTGGTGCTAGATGGTCCAAACATTCATCGATTATATCTTGGGAGATGACCGTTTTCTTTTTAGTACATTTTTTATTGGTAATAAATTTCACTTTGCTCCATATTTCATTCAAAGATGTTATTTTATTTAAACCGCTTAAGTAGGTACTCAACCCAACACTGTTTTTGTTTGCATTTAAAAAGTTTTGTAGTTTTGGCGGCTGCATTTTTATAAGTAAAATAATTCTCTAAATTGCCCAGGTTTTTATACGCCAGCAAAGCTCTTTTCCGTTCGTTAACGGCGCTAGTGCATTAATCGTCCCACCAATAAGGTCTTGGGGTGGTTGGTTTGAATCCTTTTTTGATAGGCAATGATTCTTTCACAGCATTGGAAACCATCTCAAGAAATGCTTGAACTTTATCATGATTTGAAATTGAATTTGTATTCGAAAGGTTCAGGCTCTGTTCCAAAATATTTTGAAACAATTTCCAATCTGCCCTATGATCGTTCAATTTCGTTGATGGAGGAATTGCGCAAGGTACAGAGTTTGTTTGAATTTACATAATGATTGGGTAGTGATCAGACCCCATAGCATCGTGTGAAACGTCCCAGGTGATTTTATTGCTCATTTCTGGTGATGTTATAGATATATCTACTGCAGATGGATATTGGTGAGGGGGAGTGACTCTAGAAGAAGATACGTAATTTGGTAAAACCATGTCTAGGTCATCCATAAACTGAAGTGAGCATTTGCGTCACCGCAAATAATTGTTAAGTACGAAGACTGCGAGAATAGGTTCTCCCAAACCCGTTGATTAGCAATTACATTAGTTGACTTGTAAAAGGAAACAAAATTGAAGTTTGCATCGACTATTTTTACAGCAGAGACCTCTAATCTGTTATTGAAATTTTGATTGACAACAATTTCTTTAAAATTCAAATAATTGGCTACAAGAATACCAACTCCTCCATAGCCGTGGTCACGGCATTTTAATACAGTACTAAATCATTTTATAGTAAAATTATTTTTTCTACAATCACATTGAAAAGTAGGCTTTTTCGCTTGACATTGACAACGAAAAGTTGACGTTTCTTGAGGTGAGTTACTTTACGCTCGCCGAGCGTAAAAAATGGTAAAACGCTCGTTGCCCATAACAACCGATATTACAAACACAATTTTATTGACAGTGACAGATATAAAAGTTTCAAACATATTTGAATTGACATATTTAAACTGACAGATTTCAAAAGTTTTCATGAATTCTACTTTATATTTGTTTTTAATAGTTACAATTAAGTGATTGCAGAAAAAATTTTGTATGTATTACGAGCAAAAACGTGACTTATTGCTTTCGAGTAATTACCATTACTCTCAAGCAATAATGTATCACTTTTCGTTCTCAATTCATAAATAACTATTCTGGCTGTAACCATAATTCAGATAAAAATGTCAAAATGTCAAAATGAATTAGTTTTTAAATAATTTTTGGTCCCTATCTGACACAACCAAAAAAGTTGACAACTAGACCAAAAAAGAGTCTAACCTATAGAAGTGAAAGTCCAATAGGATTACCTAGAATGAAAAAATGAGGTGTCAAACCCATCCACCTGAAGCGCTAGTTGCAATTGAGTTGTCGAAATAGGCAAGGCAGCTGAGGCCGAAAAGCAGACTAAGGGGAGAAGAATTTCAGCGATCGCAGTGGATGGGTTCAGAACTATTTCATAGTGCCTTTTTTAATGGAAGTTTGTTTTTTGAATGACTAATGCCCGAATTCACTAAGGGCGAGTTGTACCAAACTCCTAAACTCGGTTTAATGATAACTGATGTTTAGACTGTGGCTGATTGATGTATTTATTATCAACAATTACATCAGTCTAAACATCAGTCATCATTAAACCGAGTTCAGGTGTTTGGTACAACTAGCCCTAACCATTTACCAAAGTCAGGTAAATATTATGAATTATCACACTTGATAAGACTTACAGTACCCAATTAAAACACAAATACCAGCAGCAAATGGCAAAAGCATGGCAAAAGGAAACAATCTATAAAAGACAATGGTGATAACAACTATATGACAGCTTTGATGAATTTTAAAATCTTTTCTTCTTTTCGTGCTAAAGGCCTTACCAAAGATTTTTTGTTTGTTGTAAGCTTTTTGATTATTTATATATTTTTTTGTGTTTTGAACGATAAAATTTTTTACAAAATTACATTTATTAGTTAGGGCGCCAAAAACTTGTGCAATTCGTGGCTGTCATTCAAGTGATGGATGATAATAATTGAAAAACACAACAAAACTTCGATATCTATGGAGAAAAGTTTACTATCGCTTCTTTTTTATAACTTCGTTGTCACAGATATCAGTACATTTTCTCTGGGTGTAAAATTCAATTCAGAATCTGGTGAAGTGTAACTTTTAAATATATACATAATAAAAATTTGATATATTTGATATATTATTGTAATTTTTTATCATTTACTGAAATTCTTTCTATTGTAAACTGATATTAAAAATATATAATCTATTATTATTGTATTGGTTTTTAGACTTACCCTATCCTACATATTATTATAGTGCTACATAAAAACATACTTACACATATAATTTCGATAACAATATAGAAAATAAGAATAATTTGGTTAAACAATAACTCATTATTTTTAATAATGGATGGTACCTACTCCAAAAACAGAAGCTAAAACTTATATTTATATATTTTTCACAATATTTGTTAAGCTGTTGAATTAACTTAAACAATTCATAAATTGAGTTGAACAATTAAAACTTTGTCGAAACAAGTCATAAAAATAAGCAATTATTATTTGAGATTCTTTGGTTTCACTTTTTTGCGTGTAGTTAACATTTAATTTACATTTACTGAATAATTTTCTCAGTGTAACTTGATCCGTTATCTGTCAACGTCAGTTTGAAGGTCACGAAATTTTGCCCCCAAAACATTAAAGGATTTAAACCGGCTTTCGTTTCTTGTTTGGCTGGTGTATTCTGTGGTTCAGGTCTGCAAAATTTTGTTGTCAAATTTTATTAAGGTCCATTCACAGTAGATCATAATATCTCTGGTAAAATGTGAAATAATATGGGACCAAAAATTGTTTAAAAACTAATTCATCTTGACAACGGTAGCAGTAACGCTACCGAAACGTCGTAATAAAAATATCAAAACATAATATTGTGGTATGATTCCCAAAAAATAAGAGAGTAATAACTGGAGTATTGTCGGCATAGAAATGTTGTCTACAGAATGAGGAAATTTTGGGAAAATCAGAAATATATAAACTGACAAGCAGAGTTCCAGTTTTTATTAAATGGCTTTGTAATAAAATATTTGGGTAGTATATTAATTTAAACTGGATAAAGAATATCACCGCAATGAAATTATTGTCAAACCTTTTTAATATAAATACACGACGTAATACAGCACTTTGTATTCTTATCGGGCCACACGGTACATTGCTTTGTTAATATAATCATTATCAGGAATGTATGGTAATAACAATGATAACATCCATATTTGTTTACATTTTTCTTTTCGAGCGACATATTTTACTAATTAGTCTAGTATACCATCAAAAATATAACGTGAAAAAATGTTTGCAGCTCTGTTACACCAGAATTAAAAAATTCTGCTGTGCAATTTTTTTGAAGGGATTAATTCATTTTTTTGAAATTTACCAGGAGCGGGAAACATAATCTTAAAAGTCCCATCCATCATGTGCGTACGATAAATTTATTATGAGGGGTAAATATGTTTGTCCTCTCTTGCCAGTCTGCTAAGGGATTCTTTACCAAATGCCACAATACGGTATGATTAAAAAGTATAACTTTTCAAAGAAATTCGTTACGGAGTTAAGCAACAAGAAGGAATGGGATCCAAATATCACCAAATATCAAATACCATCCAATGGTACCCAGACGGCTCAAAAGCAATGGATAAGAGTGCTCGGGCCATAGGAACCAAACACTCTGAAAGCTTGGGAAAAACCATAAGTATCTCTCAAGCGGAAATGTACACCATAAGAAAGTGCGCCCAGTTCAATATATAGATACATGATGCGGAAAGCAAAGGATTATCATAATGTCGGATAGTCAAGCAGCCATTAAAGCACTCGCTCTCGCGTAAACAGTTCCAAAATGGTGTGGGAATGCCTAGCCAAACTTAATGAACTAGGCGAGATCAATATAGTGATTTGAGACTCTCCTCAGAAACTAAGTATAGATGAAATAATACCCTTCTTGGTGTGCGTCATCGATTGTTAATGTCATTTTAACACATTACGTAGGAAGAAATGGAAAAAAAGGCAGGTGTGTGATTAATCCCAATCAAAATATCTCAATAATGAACCGTTTAAATGTATTACAAATCTGAACCCTAATCTTTGACTTACAAAAATTTGATTGGTTGATGTTTAGATTACGCGCAAGCTCAACCTATCAATCGAGAATTTAAAATACTATGAAGGCGTTACTTTCGTAGCGGCAATGTGTCTTACGTCTTTTTCTACTGTCACACTGACAGTTCTCGACAGGTCTGTACTTTGTTGTTTACGATCAATTATTATTTATGAAAAGTGAATATTAATCTTATTATTATATTTATTTAAATAATACAAAAATATGCATGGATACACGGATAAACATCAGTATTTTGAAATTTTTCAAGTATTTTCAGTTAGAAAAAGAAGCTGGTGATTATTAATTGCATAGCCTTTTCTAATTTGGCTGAATATGATCCTGATAATTTTATTTATCAAATTTAAGGTTAACTTTATGTCAAAATAGCAAATAAAATAAACGACATGCCGAAAACCCGGATATACGTCACAATCGATGACGCACACCAAGAAGGGGATGATTTCAACTCATACCTAGAAGTAATGGGGCACGATAGATCTTTTAGGTCTCAGTGAATGTCATCTGAAAATAACAGCAGTCTGTTAAGGGATTCTTTACAGTTTTTCACAATATTATGGAATTTATAACATTGGGATCAAGAATATACTGGTTGTCTTCCATAGATGCATGTAGTGTTGTTTATAGATATATCATATCTTCAGTTTAGATCAATAGATAGTAATTATTGAGAAAAATTTAATATTATAATAATGTTAATTTCGAGCCTATCAGTAAGCATGTAGTTAAAATGTATCACATCAATCATATTATCAAGAGATGGTATTGAATTTTAAGCAAATCGAGTGGACGTTCTAAAAAATATTAAATTCTCAAGGATTATCAGTATCTTAAATAATTAAGTGACGTTTTCGAGAAAAAATTACGTGTTACAAAATTAATTCCTTTCATCAGTTTAATTAACAGTTAACTGAAAGGAGAAAAATAGATGTTTTATATCTTATATCACAATTTAATATGGTTTTTTCGTTTAAAGTTATGTGGAAATTATTATTTATTATGCAATTGCAAAATATTATATATTATATACAATATGTCCCTCTAAGTTGGAATCATATGGAAAACTTTTTTAATATTAATTTTAGTAGAAAAATGTATTCTTCATAAAAAGTCCTGCATTATCTAAAACCTATAATACAGTCATCAAATATCAAATTTTTCAGTAGTACACGAAGTTTGTCAAAAAGTATGAGTTTAACTTAAAGAGTAGAGTAACTTTAAATTTGACAATATCGAAAAATGTTACCTAAAAAAGTTGGATATTTCGAAGCATTAGTATAACGCCCCCTACATTTCAAATTTTGCGAATCGCATGAAAATTAAAATATGACGACTGTCACTTGTTTCATCACCAAATTCAACCAATAAGAATTGAATTCGCATTCGCAATTCGCGATTCGCATCTATATGAACTACCCTTAAGTAGTATTTGTTTGTTTCTAACATTAATATAATGTTAATTTTATAACTTAGTGTTTGAATGTATTTTATTATTTGCAAAATAAATGAATATGCACTTATTTCGCGTTTTAAATGCAAAATTATTAAAAAACATGGAACAACCAAAAGATTATCATGTGTTTCGTAATCACAAGAGATAAATGTTCATTCAAAATAGAAACATTAGTAAAAAATAGAATTCAATTTTAATGAATGTAGTTACATACTGAATCGTAGTTTTCAATTTTAATCAACTTTTTCGATATTGTCAAATTTAAAGGTACTTTACTCTTGAGTGAAACCAATATTTCTTGACAAACCTCGTATGCGACTAAAGAATTTGATATTTGATGACTGTATTCTAGGTTTAAGATAATGCAGAACTTTTTATGAAGAATAACTTTTCTCCCTAAAATTAAAAATAAAAAAGTTTTCCATGATTCCAGCTTAGGTATTGTATAATATTAGACTTGAAACAAAGTGCTCACGAATCAGGAAGACATTTACTTCAAAATTAAAAAACGATTGATAATTACCTAAAAAACAATAATTTATTCATTACGTAAAATGAGACAATGATAAATTGTTCTTAAAAATATCAATTTTTTTTCTCCTCAGTTAACTGTGATTTTAGGTTATTTATTTCACATTTTTAAGTGATGAATGGACATAGTACGCTCCTGATCATTACGACCTCTGCAAATTTATTTTGTTAGCCCTCATGGAAAATCCCAACATTTCCTTGGGAAACATGCTGCTTGTCTATAACCGTCCTTATCACTAGACTCCGCAGGTCGAACCTCAAGTCCCCAAGGAAATTTTGTGGTTTTTCATCCCCATTTTTTGTAGAGCACCTGGTTGTTAATGGATATTTTGATCGTGTTTAAGTCCATTTGGCTTTGATTTATTGCCTTTTCTGGTTGTTTCACCTGCTTTAAGCTTCTATCCCCTGCTTTTATGAAAATTTTTTGCAACTTCTCTACTGAATTATTAGGTGATTATCTGTAAATTGATATTCCCATCTTTTTTGTGCCAAAACATCAATTGTTGTGAAATATTAATGAAAATTAATGAAATGACACTCACGGACAAAATTATTGCATATTTTATTTTAGGTCTTTATTTCTTTTCCCTTAAGCACTTTTGTGATTTCGGTTGCTAAGTCTGTTACATTGGAGTGTTCTATTTTGCAATTTATTACAGATAGAGTAATGTATAGACATAGCTTTTATAACTGAATAAGCGATAACGTTAAATTAGCGGAGAACTATATATGTAGCATAGTGTGCCTTGACGACTAAAACAGTGGTTCCCTTTATTTAGCG
This sequence comes from Galerucella tenella, assembly GCA_910591685.1. Classification (NCBI taxonomy): domain Eukaryota; kingdom Metazoa; phylum Arthropoda; class Insecta; order Coleoptera; family Chrysomelidae; genus Galerucella; species Galerucella tenella. Next base: position 14,982 of record CAJUYH010004775.1, on the reverse strand, counting down.
TTGTCAGAATGACATTTTCAGTGCATTATTTCTTCAATCTATAGTTTCAGTTTGTAAAATGCCTCGTTTAAATGAGTTAGTCTCGGTTAGAATTGTTTGTTTAATCAATGAGGGGTGCAGACAAGAAGACATTGCACAGAGATTGAATGTCCATCAATCGACTGTTTCTCGCGTACTAAAACGTTGCAATGAGACTAGAGGATACAAAAGGGATGAGCAATATTTAAGAATTCAATCTTTGCGAAATCGTACACTTACTGCTCCGCATCTAAAAAATCAATTACTAAATGCAAGGCAAGTCAATGTTTCTACCAAAACAATAATAAGGAGACTTAAGGAGGTCGATTTGAAGCCAAGACGTCCTGCTAGAGTTCCTCGGCTTCTTCCACGCCATAAAATCGGACGGTTACATTTGCAAGAGGACATGCTTACTGGAATGAACATCAATGGGGAAAAGTTCTTTTTACAGACAAAACAAGAATACAATTATGGAAGCCTGATGGACGTAGTCGAGTGTACAGAAGGCCAGAAGAACGTTTCGCAGAATGTAATCTTGCACATAATCTTAGCTTTGGTGGTGGTTCCATTATGCTATGGGCTGGCATTTCTTTGGAGAGTCGCACGGAGCTCATTGAAGTGAATTTGAGGATGAATGCTGACTGGTACATACGCAACATCCTTGCAGAACATGTTATACCATATGTCGGCTTTATTGGATATGATAACTTTGTGCTAATGCACGATAATGCCCGTGCCCATGCCGCAAGAACATAAACCAGTACATTGAGGATGTTGGGATTGCGAAGCTAGAGTGGCCACCATACAGTCCTGATTCAAATCCCATAGAGCATGTATGGGACATCCTAAGAAGAAATATTCGAGCACGGAATCCAGCTCCTAACTCAATTGCAGAATTGAGGATTAGTGCACAGGAAGAATGGAATCGAATACCACAAGAAACCATCAAAGATATTTTGCGCAGCATGCCTAGGAGGATGCAGGCTATCGTTAGAGCTAGAGGAGGAAATAATAAGTACTAAATTGTTATAATTTTGCCTTAAACTAATGTATCGTGTCCATGTTGTTGTACTTTCCTGATTAAACGTTACCATAAACGTTATTATAAAAAACAGGCCACTTCACTGATTTCTTCACGAATCTGTTGTGAAGATTAAATATGTAATTAATTTGATAAATAATAACGCAAAAGACTCTAATGTAACAGATTTATCAACCGAAATCACAAAAGTGATAAAGGGAAAAGAAGTAAAGACCTAAAATAAAATATGCAATAATTTGTCCGTGAGTGTATTTTTATCCATTTCTTTGTTACTATCACAACCCGCTAGGAACTAAATCTAGGCATTTTAAAAGCTGTACAGGGTTATTCATTATAAATGTCCCAGCCCCTACCATAGTTATTATTGTATTGTAACGTTTATTCTAATTTATATTTACAGATTTATATTCAAATACAGTCCTTATTTAATAATTTATATAATACACTAAACACACACTAACTATAATTTATATGAGAGTCACTTAATAAACACTTTATCGAGGCGCGATTGCTTTCTTTCAGTATCAACACTAACTGACTAACTAACTCCGCTGCGATGCTCGTCGCCTATTTATACTCGCACGTATTGTAGTTCTGGAAAACTCTCGAAGTTCTGGTGGATGCGCTGGGTTTTTCTAGATGTTACGTATTCCAGATCATTCTCGAAAATAAGGCGGGGGAGCCATAGTCGTATCATATGGGAATTTCACTGGTGGCACTAATTGAGCACATTAATGCAGCAGCTCGCGTAACATTGCCCCCTCCTTAAGAGACAGTTCCTCCTGGAACTAACTAGGAAACTGAAACGAGATGACTGTATCGTGAACTGGTTCTCTTGTTACATTTTCCAGTTGCATGGAAGTAACATGCGACCGTCTTCTCTGTTGGCTGTGTCTCCCGTGCTTGGCCGCAGACTAGTACCTGCACTTCGGTGTCTCGGAAGATTACTTCTACCATGTTACGGATTATTCGCCAATCTAAATGCCTACATTCAATCTTGGGCATGGCTAGCCTATGCACGTCCAATTCAAGCACATGCTCCCTCAAGCTTCGTAATGCTTCCCAGACATCCTCGTACGTTGGTCTTTCGTCGAAGGTGTTTCTCGTCACTAGGTGGAAATTGTAGCGGGAGCCATCTGGCAGCTTCAGAGCTTTACTTGGTACTGGTAACTGGTTTTTCAAACGTCGGGCGCCACTCTTCTTTATGAACAGAGATGCCAGTCCGCGTGCATCGGTTACGCTGGCAGGGATGTTTATTGCCAGTGAGTATTCCTCTGGAACGGTAAGCATGTCTTGTCGTCTCTCAGTGGTGACGCCGAATCTTGCTTTTCCGGTACCACCATGAGCACCCATGAACTCTCCAAAAGCAGGATCGGCTACTTCCTGAAGCTGGTTCATTTCCTTATCACGGTCACCCTCGAATGGCGCTAATCGGTTACGGTGTACCACCTTTGGCTTTCCGTTTGGGATCTTGCTGATACGATAGATGACATCGTTGATTCGTTCCTTCACCAGGTACGGACCGTCCCAAGCTTTCTGCAACTTTGGAGAAAAACCCTTTTGTCTTCTTGGGTTATGCAGCCAGACTTTGTCTCCTTCGTGGAAACCTCCTTCTGTAGCTTGCGTATCGTAACTTTTCTTCATCCTATCGCTAGCGATCTGGAGATTAGATCGAACCAGCTCGTGTACGTCGTCCATTCTTTTTAAGCTGGGTCACGTAATCTTCACCAGCTATGTCTTCTCCAGGTCAGCATCCAAATTCAAGGTCGCAGGGTAATCTCATTTCGCGTCCGAACAGAACTTTTGCTGGTGTTTGGCCGGTAGACTCATTGATGGCGGATCTGTAGGCCATCGCAAATAGCGAGAGATATTGGTCCCAATCTCGCTGATGGTTAGATACTACTTTAGACAGGTATTTGCCAAGAGTTCTGTTCATTCGCTCTACCATTCCGTCCGACTGTGGATGCAAAGCCGTAATTCTCGTTTTCTTCATGCCGAGCTTTTCACAAACTTCCTGGAACAGCTGGCTTTCGAAGTTTCTGCCCTGGTCGCTGTGTATTTCCAGGGGCACTCCATATCGGCAAATGAACTCATTCAAAAGCACGTCGGCAACAGTTGCGGCTTCTTGGTTTGGAATGGCATACGCTTCTACCGATTTTGTGAAATAATCCATCACCACCAAAATGTGCCTGCTGCCATTTGCTGTCGGTGGAAACGGTCCGGCAATGTCCAGGGCAATGCGTTCAAAAGGGCTTCCGACATTGTACTGCTTCATAGGAGCCTTTCTTCTTCCTTGTGGTCCATTGGTCGTAGCACAGGTAGTGCACTTCTTACACCAGTCCTTCACATCTTCGGAACTGTGCATCCAATAAAGCCGTCCTCGCACTTTCTGGAGGGTCTTCTTGTAATTTCCGCAGTACTTGTTCTTGTAATCACCAACTGTCTTCTACTTTCGGAACCTTCATCGTTCTCGATTACTCGCTGTAGCAAACCGTTTTCCAGAACCAGCGAGTCCCACTGGGCCCAATACGACTTCATCGTTGGCGAATACCTTGAAATCTCCTGCCAAGTAGGACGACAGTTTTCCTTTTTCCAATGTCGGATTTTATTCAAGTCGGTATCGTTCTCTTGTTCCTCTTCCAACTTTTCTGGTGTCCATTCGTCGCTGGTCACCGTGGTTCTTCGAATCGCAGCTTCCTTAGCTTCTGTTTTGGTGCAAGGAGAGCACTCTGCAGGGCATGGTCTTTTAGAGAGTGAGTCTGCATTTCTATGGCTTATTGCGGCTCTATGCTCAATAGTGAAATTATATTCTTGGAGCCGCTCGATCCATCTGGCGATTTGACCTCCAGGGTTCTGAAATTGCATAGCCACTTAAGTGCGGCATGATCGGTTCTAATTACAAATTTCTTCCCATACAGATACTGATAGAGGTGCTCCACGGACTTCACTACTGCTAGCAGCTCTCTTCTTGTGACGCAGTAGTTTTGTTCTGGTTTGGAAAGAACTTTACTAAAATATCCCAGAACTTTCTCTTGTCCTCCTTGAACCTGTGATAGCACTCCTCCAATTCCAACATTGCTAGCATCAGTATCTAGTATAAATTCTCCCTCTGGTAGAGGATAGCCGAGTATAGGTGCAGTAGTCAAGTGCTTTTTCAAGGTTTCGAACGAAGTTTGACAGTCTTCGTCCCAGCGAAACTCCCTTGCTTCCTCTGTAAGTCGAGTCAAGGGCTTAGCGATATCTGCAAACTTCTTTATAAATCGCCTGTAGTATGTACAGAGTCCAAGGAAGCTTCTAACTTGGTGCTTGTCGGTGGGTCTTGGCCACTTTCGTACGGTAGCAGCTTTTTCTTCGTCTACAGCTACACCATCCTTGCTGACTACATGGCCTAGATAATCGACTTTGTTTTGAAATAGTTGACATTTTTTGGGGTTGAGCATCAGTTGGGCAGCTTGCAACCTTTTGAAGACACCTTCCAAATTCTTTCGATGTTCTTCGAATGTCCTTCCCAAGACTATGATGTCATCAAGGTACACTAAGCATGTCTTCCAGGACAACCCTCGCAATACGTTTTCCATCAGTCTTTCAAACGTTGCGGGGGCATTGCACAGCGCAAATGGCATAACGGTGAAATGCCATAGTCCGAATCCGGTGGTAAACGCTGTTTTTTCTTTATCGGCTGGATCCATTTCTACCTTCCAATATCCAGACTTCAGGTCCAAGGTAGAAAACAATTTGCTACCGGCCAGCGGATCCAGAGTATCGTCGATTCTCGGTAGAGGATAGCTATCTTTCTTTGTAACATTGTTCAATTGCCGGTAGTCCACGCAAAACCTCCTTCTTCTTCACCAGAACTCTCGGAGAGTAGAGAGTAGAGAGTATTGGTAGAAGGTTCTATTACCTTGTCCTCTTCCATCTTGCGAACAATTCTCTCCGCTCCCTTTCTTTTGGCCTGTGGTAGCCGTCGAGCCGATTGTCTTATCGGTTTAGCGTCGCCGGTGTCAATTTTGTGTTTGACAGCAGATGTTCTTCCTGTCTTTCCTCCTTTTGGTACAAAAAGAGATCGGTATTGTAGCAAGAGTTCTCTGATTTTTTTCTTCTCTTGCAGGCTAAGGGATTGTCCAGCCACTGCTATCATTTGTTCAAATTTATTGTTGGCATCATTGGAAGTTGTTGTTTGATGAATTATTGACGCCACTGGTACGCAAGTTCCAATTTTGGTCTCCTTCTCTATATTTATGGGATGGTCATTTACATTTATAATTCGTACAGGTATTTCTTCGGCAGCCATGACTAACCCTTTTCCTATCAGGATTCCTCGACCAACCTCTTTATCATGATTCCATGGTTCCATCATGACCGGTGTTCCTTCTTCGACGGTTCCTTGTAGCCTTGCCACAGTGAAAAATTCACTCCTTGCGAGTACAACTGTAACCTCCTGTACGGCTACCTGAACAGTCTTATCCTCGTGTGGGTGAAGGAATACTTCCTCAGAACCTACTCTAATCACTCGGTTCTTGAAATCTAGCTGGAAGCCATGTAGGTTCATAATGTCCATTCCGAGTATTATGTCCTCTTCGATATCAGCGACAACGACAGTGTGGGTGAACTTCTCTGCGCCAATTCCCAATTGCACCGGTAGTTCTCCATGGACATTGGCGCTTTCACCTGTGGCAGTCCTGAGTCGCAGTCTCGTCGGTAAAAGTCTTTTCCGGGTGTTGACAGTCTCGGGGCGAATAATAGTCCTCGTTGCTCCAGTGTCCACCAATAGTGTATACTTCCTACCATTAACTTCACCATCCACGTATACACTATCATCGCGACATTTCAGAGAGGCTATTAGAATGAGAGGGTCTTTGTTTATAACAGTTCTCGGTCGCTTGCACGAACTGCGTACATGTCCCATTTCTCCACAATTCCAGCATCTCACAGCTTTCGATTTTCCATTTGAGATGCTTTTCATCATGTTGACAATCTGGTCAAGCTTGTTTTCCACTTGTTCGTATGCTACAGCCCTCACCTTGCCGTATACTCCGGAAGCCTGTGTAGCTGCTTCGTACTCCAAGGCTGCAGAGAGTACTTCAACCAGTGTCTTATGCCGAGCCAAGCGTAGAGTTCTCTTTATTTCATGATCACGAACTCCGTCGATGAATCTCTGTACCCCTAAACATTCCATGACATTCTCCGGTGCCGATGGATAGGCAAACCGCACCAACCTCGCAATGTCTGCTTCGAATTCCTGCAGAGTTTCGTCGCGTTTTTGTTTGCGGTTTTTCAGCTGCGACTGGTACAGATGCTCCAAGTGTTCCAGGCCATATCTCATGTTCAATCGCTTTTTGAGTTGTTCAAAATCTTCGGTCTCTTCCACTGGAATGGTCTGGAGGATATCCATGGCGTCTCCTCTAAGGGCAAGAGTTAAATTCAACGCTTTTTCTTTCTCACTCCAGTTGTTTGCCTTTGATGCCGCCTCGAATTGCTTAAGATAGTTCGGCCATGACGTTTTACCATCGAATGTTGGCAGTTTCACTCGGCTGTTAATATCGTTTTCCATTTTCGGTTTCAACTCTACTTTCTCTGCCAGTTCGTCGTTGTTCGGGGCTTGCCTAGTTGTAATATCCGGGTGATGACTAGTCTTCCTTTCGATTTCTTTGATTTTTTGTTCCATTTCTTGCCCCATTCTTTTAATCTTTTCTTCCACGACAGAAATTTCATTTTTTATATCCGTCGAAATTTTACTTTCCATGGACGGAATTTCGTTTTTTATATCAGACATTTTGTTTTCCATCGAAGACATTTTATTTTCTACTTCAGTGGCAATGTCCTTTTTCATTGACAAAATATCTGCCGACATATTGTTCTTCATGGTGGAAATCTTCTCGTCCATATTAACAGAAATATCGTCCTTCATGGTAGAAATCTTCTCGTCCATATTAGCAGAAATGTTAGCAAAAATTGACGAGATTAGGGTGGAGGACTCGTCATTGAATAAGAATGTTTCTGGATCCAAGTCTTCACTTTCCAGTGCTATTTTCAGTCTTTCAACTAACTCACTCTTTTTTCCGGACGTTTCCAACTCGCGATTTTCTAATTCTGCTTTTAATTCCGTCACTTTCAGGTCACATAGTCTTTTAGCCATTTTAAAGTAATTATTTATTTATATTATCCCACTTCTGACACAAATGTAACGTTTATTCTAATTATTTATATTTACAATGGGCTCGTTTACTAAAGTTTTTAAATCATTTTTAACTGTCGTAAAACAAAGTACTAAGGATAAAAATATGATTCTGAAAATTTCATGTCAATAGAATATGTCGTTCTCCTAATATAACCAATTAAACAAGCATACCGTAGCGGGGCGAAGACTATGACTGTGACGTCACCGCTTATGAAATTTAATGTGCACAAACATTACGCTTCTGACTGTACGTGCCTCGCGTAAAATTTATTTATTTTGAATTACTCGCAAAATTTTGTGTGAATAAAATAAAATGTGTGGACCTAATTTCAAAAAAGCAGACTCATTAAATCTTCCAGAACTGGACTTGCTAATGATTATGGAGCTTTTTAATCAAAAACACGAGTTTATTAAATTATTATTTTATATCTACTATGTGACACATCGTTTTTGGCTGTTTTCCGGTAAGAATGATTAAAAATGTCAATATTTTCATAAATACATGCTCTCTCAAATGATATACAGGGTGATTCCAGATGTTTTATTTTATTCCTGGTCTGGTGGACAAAGTTACGGAGCTAACGCTATAGGTTACTCAGTAACAAATTGCAATTTTATCAACTGCAGACTGCCCATTTAAAGGAGCTTCTCCAAATGCTATTTATGATGCATGTGTAGTGGAAATTAAATCACCAATGTTGAAAGGAACAAGAAAAACTCATTTTCATGAAGCAGGTAATATTAGTTCCAAATGTTTACATCAGATTCAAATGCACATGCACCTCACTGGTAAAAAAAGCGATATTTGTTAGAGCTGATCCGGACTTTGAATCAAATAAAACAATTTCTTTCAAAACATAATATATGCATATAAGCTAGCAAAATACTGTTACTAGCTGAGTAGTCATCTGACCGAGAACCGATCGGCGCGGTATCCGCTCTCTCAACGAGAGATTTCATATGGGATGTCGTCACGCCTGAAATTTGGAGAGGAGCGCTGTTTAATGTTTATAACTTTTTTTAGGTGACTTAGGAGTCTCGCTGACATCTAATTTTTTGCACAGAGCCTCAAAATGATGTGCTCTTCCCAATAAAAAAATTAAAAAAAATATGTAAATGAGCCCATTAATTTATATTTACATATTTATATTCAAATACAGTCCTTATTTAATAATTTATATAATACACTAAGCACACACTAACTATAATTTATATGAGAGTCACTTAATAAACACTTAATCGAGGCGCGATTGCTTTCTTTCAGTATCAACACTAACTGACTAACTAACTCCGCTGCGATGCTCGTCGCCTATTTATACTCGCACGTATTGTAGTTCTAGAAAACTCTCTCGAAGTTCTGGTGGATGCGCTGGGTTTTTCTAGATGTTACGTATTCCAGATCATTCTCGAAAATACGGCGGAGGAGCCATAGTCGTATCATATGGGAATTTCACTGGGGGCACTAATTGAGCACATTAATGCAGCAGCTCGCGTAACAGTATAAACAAAAAAAAATTAAATAAAAGTTGTGTGGTTATAAACTAATTTTATTTTAACGTTAACAAAAGTACAGTGGCGTGCGTAGTTTAGGGGACACAAAAAAATTATTCGTTTTTTTAAATGAGACACCCTATATATTATTGAATTTTGGAAAAGATGTTCTTCTGATTTCAAAAATATACCATGTCATACCCCTATCTTACACCGTTTTTTAGATATTAAATAAAAGTATTGGTCAACATTTAATTAAAATTACAAATAATAGATAACGAATATAACATAGCTTTCTTTGATAATATTGACTTTTCAATATTTATAGTATTATTTATCCTTTAATATCTTAAGAACGGTGTAAGACAGGGTTATGATATGATATATTTTTGAAATCAGAACAGAAACATCTTTTCAAAAATTCAATAATATATAGGGTGTCTCTTTTAAAAAAACGAATGATTTTTTTGTGTCCCCCAAACAATGCACGCCACTGTACTTTTGTTAACGTTACAATAAAATTAGTTTATAACCACAAAACTTTAAAAAAAATTTTTGTTTATACAATAATAACTATGGTAGGGGCTGGGACATTTATAATGAATAACCCTGTATCTGTTTATAATGAAAATGATAATAAAAACAATACACACTAACCAAATAATTGTTTACCCCCAGGGTGACCGTCATTATTGTCAAATCGTCAATTGGTGGCCATGTCAGATTAGATATTATTAATAGGGGTAGCAATAAAGCAGCCACTTATAATATGAGAATCACCAACCTTAAATCAAATATTTCTGTAAAGATTTATTACCATGCGATACTCTAAGGCTAAGGGGTTAACTCTACTACTATTGCCACAATAATTATTTGGCATCTATGCCAATAAGGGGCAAACATTAACATTTGAATTATGAAATCAAACAATTTTATTTTGTTAAATCTACATTATATTTAACCTTAAAGTTATGACGCGTTTCGCTAACACAGTAGCTTTTTCAAACGAATGGAGGTATAATGAGGAATTTTCAATTTATACAGTGCCTTAATACTAAGTTATAGGGATATTTAACAATAAAATTATAATCTATTTAGAAGGAAATGAAATGAATTTGTATAAATATGGGATTACCTAAAGTATTTAACAAGTTTACCTGGAAACTCATTCACAACAATCCTACAGGAACCTTTCTAGGTAAAAAGGTTTAATAAGGGAGAATTGTTAATATCATGTTGGTCGTTGGGAAGATTATTTGAATATTTGTTTTTAATTATCTCTAGCGCTTCTAAAAGATTTAATTTGAAGGATTTAGGTTCTATATGCAAAATTTCAAAATTTGAATCGAAGGAGTGTTGGTTTGCTAATAAATGATTTGAATAGTTGGAATCTGATTTTTGGTTGTCATAACTACGTTTGTGTTCTGAAATTCTAGTTTTAAAATTCCTAAAAGTTCTACCTATATAAATGTTATCACTAAAGCTTGGAAAATATGCAAAATGCATGTTAAGTGCATATGTGCATATTTCGCCATTTTTTGAATAATGCATATGCAAAATAAAATAATGCATATTTTACCGTATTTTTGCAAAAATTTAATTTTTTAGTGCATTTTTAGAACAACAAGGCACAGTGCGACGGCTTGTCAGGTAGCCGCAATTCATCTTTGTATCGGGATTAGGACCCACTAATTACTATTTTACTGCCGTTCTTGTGTTAAACGACAGATGGTCTCATAAAATGGGATTATTTTTACATTTCTTTCAAATACTAATTCTTCACGTCCGGCTTAAATATTTCGGTGGTTGTAAAAACCATGGGTCGTAATAAAATAACCTTGCTAGCTCGTAAATGATATTCTTCATTCATTCCCGCTACCAGTTTTCAAACTATTAAATATGCTTTTGGGGAAGGGATTTCTTTTCCTTTGCTTGTCTTTAGAAAACATTAGTTAAAATTGATTTGGTAGTCCTTCTGTCAACAAGAGAATAATTTTGTGAATTGTGGAGTTTAAAGTTTTATCAAAGTTGCCAAAATGCCAAAACAACCAACCGAAAAAAATATTCTGCTAAAAAAGTGGATCAACAATAGAAAGGATTTAAAGATAGTGGATTCAACATCCGTTTTCTGCACAATTTGCGCTAATTAATTATTGTATAGAATTTTTTGTGTATTTCTTTTACAAGTTTAATAATATAAATAAATAAGTATAGTGTTTTTTCACTCTGTTTTTTGTTTACCTTAAAAATGATGTTTAGGTAATATCTATATAAAGGAGAAAAGTGCATATTTAAGAGCACAAGTGCATATTTAACTGCATATTTTGACCTATTTTTAGAGCATATTTGCATGCATATTTTGGTATTTTTTAGTGCATATTTTCCAAGCCTTAGTTATCACAGTCGTCATTACCACATTTCAATTTATAAACTCCTGATTAATGTAGTTTTGAAGATTTGGATTTGTTGTTTTTAATGAATTTGGATAAATTGTTGTCGGTTTTGAAGCAAATATTCAAGTCTAAAGTTTCTAAAAATGATTTTATTTTTAGGATGGTATTCCAAAGTAAGTTAAGCTTTTAAATTGGTTATTTTTGTTTTTATCAGAAGAAAATACTTGTTCTAGAGTATGTTTTCGTGTCTTTTTATTTATGATGTCAATTAAATTTGGATCGTAATTATTATTAACTGCTATTTGTTTTATTATATTTAGTTCTTTATTGTAATTGTCAATATTCAATGGAACTGTTAAAAGTCTATGTATCATACTATTGAAAGCTGCTAATTTATGACTGATTGGGTGGACTGAACTATTAATTATGAATTGTAATGTCTGTATGTGATGGTTTGTGAAATATAGAAAAGTCATGTCTATTATTTATATTTGAAATTGTAAGATCTAGAAAGTTTATGGACTTATTTTGTTCAATTTCTACTGTAAATTTGATATTTTTATGTATTGAGGTAATATGAGTAATGAAGTTATCTAATTGTCTCGTAGTACCAGTGAAGCAAGCTAAAATGTCATCTACATATCGGTGCCAGTAAACAAATTTTTTAATAAGGGGGTGTTTATGAATTATCTTTTCTATATTATCCATGAAAATTTCTGATAATAGGGGACTGAGAGGGTTGCCCATAATCAAACCCTCTTTACTGATATGAACCTTCCCGTTGAAATGAAAATAATTTTGATTTAAACAAACTCTTAATACATTTATAATATCAGACTGAATTATGGGATTAGTATTATTGTAAGTGAGCAAGTGATGAACAAGAGTGATAGTTTCATCAGGAGGTATACTAGGGAATAGATTTGTTACATCGAAAGATATGAATTTAGAAAAGTGAGTTAGTTTTATATCTTGAATATTATTAATTAGTTCTGTTGAGTTTTTAATTGAAAATTGAGGTTTGAATGAACAATATTTGGAAATTATATTTATTAGAAATTTTGAAATTTTAAATGACGGTGCTGTGAAAAAAGAAACAACCGGTCTAATTGGGTACCCTCTTTATGAAGTTTAATTAATTAATAGAGTTCAGGGTGTTGTGGATTTGGTAAAAATAATTTGTGTTTTTCTTTGTCGCTTATTATTGATTTGGATTTATTTACGCTAATTTTATTTTTTTTTTACCGAAAAATGTTGGATATGTCGAAACATTAGTATGAGTAAAAATTAAATTTGTTTGCTTCTAACATTAATATGATGTTAATTTTATAACTTAGTGTTTGAATGTATTTTATTATTTGCAAAATAATGAATATGCACTTATTTCGCGTTTTAAATGCAAAATTAATAAAAAACATGGAAAAACCGAAAAATTATCATGTGTTTCGTAATCACAAAAGATAAATGTTCATTCAAAATAGAAACATTAGTACCTAAAAAATAAAATAATCTGAAGTTTCAATTTAAATGAATGTAATTACATAGGTATTTATTTAATCGTAGTTTTCAATTCTGATCGACTTTTTTTAGTAACATGTTTCGATATTGTCAAATTTAAAGGTACTTTACTCTTGAGTGAAACTAATATTTTTTGACAAACCTCGTATACGACTGAAAATTTTGATATTTGATGACTGTATTCTAGGTTTTAGATAATGCAGAACTTTTTAGGAGAAATGACTTTTCTTCCTGAAATTAATAATAAAAAAGTTTTCCACGTGATTCCAACTTAGGTAGACATATTGTATAATTACGGTGGTGTCGCTTGAGCTCAGGCAAAAACACTAATGCAGTCATCAATAATAAGTAGCAGTGAAATCCGACAACCCTAGTATACCGCTAACAAAATGTAAGTTACTGTGTAACATACAAAAAAGTAACACCAACAAAGATATACTTGTAAAGCACTAGGAAATCACTAGAGACTTACGTCAAGTAAGCCGGAATTATAGTGAATTACAAAATTGTTACCAGAGTTGCAACTAATGCATTTTTTTTAATGCGATGACAATTCATTGCTCATTTTTTTCATAATGGGTAATGTATTCAATTTCCATCACTCATTAATTTTTTTTTAATGATGAATTAAATTAATTCCATTAAATTTTTTTTAATGAACAATGTATTTTTAGTACATTTTAAATTTTAATTCTAAATGAGTAATGAGAAATTTTTCATTACAATTTTTTGTCTAAATAATTAATGAAATTTTTTCTTTTATTTTCAGTGGGTTGAAAATGAGTATTTCACAGCTCATTTTGGTCAAGTAAAAAATAATTTCTAGTCATTTATTTTACTTTTTGGTAGATTAGAGGAATAAGAGTATTTGTTCTGATGATACAAATTTTTTTAAAAATTTTGCTACTGCTTGATTGAAAGATAAGTTGGGATGGGTGAGGCAAGGTAAAACAAGAATTCCTCGATAATAATTATTCCATCGACTGATTTCGATTTTTTTTATTTTCATTGAATTTAACATTTGATTTCCGAGAATTGAAAAAAATTTGACAAATAGCAAAAATGATCTCAAAATTTGAGAATTTTTTTCGAAAATTTAAAATTTTTTCAAAAATTTAAAATTTTATCCAAAATCAAAATTTTATCAAAAATCTAAATTTTTTTTGGAAATTCAAAATTTGAAATTTTTTTCAAAAATTAATAATTCTATCAAAAATCGAAAATCCCTATAAAATATAGATAACATTATTTCTGTAACAAAAGTATAACAATAGTAGGATAAAACCAATCAGAAAAGGAGGGGAATATGATATAATTGAAGAAAAAAATAAATTACGGGTGATCCGAGTTCGGGAAGTGGGTGGAGGTGAGTTTTTAGGGTGAAAAATGGCTTATCTCGATTTCCGGCAAAACTGTGAGTAATAAAAAGCTCTACAACTTTGGTATTAACAATTTTCACACATAACCTCAAAATTTATGTGAAAAATTCCAATAACCAAGTTTTTGGTTTTTTATTTTTCTAAAAAAAAGGTATTTTTTTCACGAAATTTCGTGAAAACTTATCTTATTATGTCCCAAATACACTATTCCCAAAATATAATATAGACTTCCAAAATACAGCCCACGTAGGATGATCCTTTATTTCTTAAAAAAAATCACGATTGAAATTGAAAGTTCACACTACAATGTACGTACAATGGTCAAACGAAGAAAGAGCCAAAACCTGCAGGGCAAGTAGCACTTCCAGCACTTCAGCAGAAACAATTGTGGTACTAATATTTCCTACTGGGTACCCCTAGATGGCGTTACCGTGGAAAAAGACCAAAATTCTATAAAACACCGTAGAATATGGTACATAGAATCTCTTCCAATGTTTGAGATCCCAAATAATCGTCAAAGACAATTGAAAAGAGGGTCATTTGGCAACATAGTAGGCCGATTCCGTCGTGAACGACATTTGTGAAATTTTGAAAATTAATTTATCAATAGATTTTGATAGAGAAGGGGAAATTCGTAACGTTATTTTTGGCCCGTTCCGGTTCAAACATTTTTGTTCCTGGTGATGAAGGTGAACTAGATTTCCTGTGACCGTTCGCATGAATGTTTTCTTTCCAGATAGTCGAGAATGCGGGTCAATGTGATGCTAGGTTTATACTGTGATGTAGATTGTTCCTAAGAAATACTCGTTCCGAAGGCAAGGCTAGCACTATCTTCTGTATGTTCTTTGTGGTGTACCTATCCATTATTATTTTGAGAAATCAAACAACAATCTTTTTTATATTTTGGATAGCGCTTCAACTACCGATATCAAGAACAATTAGTTGTTTTAAATTCGATAAAAA
>CAJUYH010004774.1:25862-49974 GCA_910591685.1 Galerucella tenella | reverse complement strand
TTATTTCTTTACGCTTGAATTCTAGTGGATTCGGCCTCATCGCAACTTCGCTTTTTACGTGATCCTAAACAAAACACGTCAAGGCATACTCTCGACCAGTTTGACCATTGTCCCTTGAAAATTGGACGTACGTGCTTGGTCTCTGCCGAGTTTGTTTGGAAAAATCAACAAAAATTTCTGCAGATTCTCTAGGGAGTCATTAACGTTGCGATGAAAAAGGAGACAATCGAAGTTGTTCGCGTAGGAGACTTCACAGCTCGAGAGAAGGACGTTGGACGTTTCATTTTTTTTAAAGAAAATTGCTTGGGGATGGTGGAGAGTTTCGTTAGATTTATACCGGGGCAAAAATATGCATCAGTTGCAATGAGCTAATCGAGTGTTTGGTTTTTGTCTTTTTATTTTTCAATTTCGTAAAAATAACCCCATTTTGGCAATGCTCAGTGTCATTTTACAGATGCCTGAGTCATACCTACGTGAAAATTTATAAAAAATATTCTTTTGAAGCTGCGATGCAGAGATTTATGATAGAATGTCAAGATTCGGAGAACTGTTCGAACGCTTAAAAGTGTTCAGAAGATATTGAAGAATTTAAAGAGATCGCACGGGAAATTTCTTTTGGAGACCCTGAAATAAATTATTACTTGAGAAGTTTAGCGATGTAATTGTCTGGATCTAGGAGAAATTCAGTGGGAAAGATCAAACCGCCAAAAAGACCAAACCTATGGTATAAATTGATTTAATTTGAGATATCGCAAGCATTTGTGAAATAATTTATATAAGACGAGTTTTCGTGCTCTTGTTTATTGAGTATATCATTTCTTCTTCTAAATAATATAATAAATTTAACGTTTTATGATTATAATTCATGCGTTCCATCCAAAACGTCAAAATAGCGACAACTAAGCATATGGTCCGTATATCTCCGAGAATTTCAGTGCGGTTACCAGCGGTTTCCAGATTTCATGGAATCTGTTCCGTATATACGGACCACTTGTCATTGTCAATATTACCATTGTCTAATTTTTTAGACAATCATATTACCCTATTTCTGCTTCTGGCGTTTCTGCAGCTTTCACAAACATTAATTTTATTCTGTTCAGATGATTTAAATTAACAATAAACAAACAAACCATAAACTTAAATGACAAGTAGTTACCAAACTCACCATAATGAAAGTACGGTTGCTCTGGTGACAGATAATTCACCGAAGTTTCAGGAAATGATCACCACTTTTTCAGGAATTTAATACGCTAAATAAGGTGCTGTAATTCTGTACTAAATACCGTAACATGCTAAACGTATGGATGAAAATAGGTATGACAAACCAACGGTCCAGCTCATTATTTTTTTTATTGGTAAACCATTTTACCTATTTAAAGTACGCCTCAGTGTGTTTAAATCGAACTTTAAAACACGAGCGTGTTTTGAAGTTACCGTGGCAACATCATTAACTCGAGAAACGAAGTCTAAATCTATGGTCTAAATCATGTCTAAATGACAATTTTTTCATCATTGATCTGACAGGAGTAGTTTGTAACGTCAAAACTTACAATATTCAACTATGTCAAATTTATAAATTAAAATGGAAAATGCCATTGGTATTGCTCGAAATATGAATATTTCGATTTTTCAAATCTTGGCTAATGGTATTTAAATTAATACTATTGACATTCACAGAACTCAATAAGGTTGAACTTCCACCAAAATACAAATCAGTTTATATTTTCCTAATTTCCGTGACAACGCAAGGTATACATCATATACATCACGAATTCAATCATTTGGCTTTTAGTTTTTATTTCCATCTATGATTTCCATTTCTTGTGGTTGTAGTAGTTATAGACCAGTATTTATAATTTCAAAGTGCACCAATAAAAAAAAATGGCGTAAAGTATTCGTGGATAACTGGTCTTTAAAACACTTGCTCTATTTTGAGCACTCCGGCTTCGCCGTCGTACTCGAAAAATCGCGCGTGTTTTAAAGACCTTAATATCCACTTATACTTTAATATTAGTACATTGTTTACCGGGTAGGAAAAGCTTAACATTCCTGGACGACTGTGAAGATTGCTAAGTCGAGGCGCAAGCCGAGCGACTTAGCAACACAGAGTCCAGGAATGTGGCTTTTCCTACGAGGTAAACATACTATTTTTCCGCAAATCGTTTAAAATTCGACAGATATTGATTGATTTAAAAAAAAACGCGATAATTTTATTCCCAAATAAATGGTGCTTTGAAATTCCTAATAAAATTACTTGGGTTACTATGGAAACGTATTGAGGATGAATTGTCAAACTTGACGCTTATAAATTTAATTGCTGGTGTTCTCGAAAGTAAAATGATAAGTGATGATGAAATTTCCATTCCTGGGACTCCTCCAGAGCTGGTTGAGGCAGTGAATACTGCTTCATTAGAATTATTGCCGAAGAAATCAAGAGAAAAGTACGAAAATGCATACAGACGTTTTATGGATTATCGCATGAGTAAAAATACGAGTTCTTTCTCAGAAAATGTTGTAATGACATACTTCCTAGACCTTTGTTTAAAGATGAAATCTTCAACATTATGGGCCAATTATTCAATGCTGAAGTCAACCCTTGCATTTAAACACAATGTAGATATATCTACATACTCAAAACTTCGTTCTTTATTGAAACGGCAAGCTCAAGGTTATAGGGCAAAGAAATCTAAGATTTTAACGAAGGAAGAAATTGAAAAATTTATCCAGGAAGCTCCAGATAAAGAAAATTTAATGATTAAGGTAATTTACAAGGTTTTAATTTCTATTTAGATTATAGCTTTATTTATTTTTTAGGTGGCTGTAATATTTGGTATTTCTGGGGCCTGTAGAATGGATGAGTTAGTCCGAATGACTGTACACGATATAGAAGACTTAGAATCTAAGCTTTTAATCAGCATACCTGATTCGAAAACCAACAAACCAAGATCATTTGTAATTAATCAGATCTACTTGAATGTTTATCGAAAGTATGTTTCGTTAAGACCAGAAAATATGAACAGTGACCGATTTTTCTTTAAATATCAAAGCGGAAAGGGTTGTAGACAAGTGGTAGGAATTCATCAATTTAGAAAAATGCCCAAAATAGTTGCTACTTATTTGAACTTGGTAAACCCGACAGAATATACTGGTCACTGCTTTCGTCGGTCTTCTGCAACAATATTGGTTGACTCTGGTGCCGACATAACTAGTTTAAAGAGGCATGGCGGATGGAAGTCATCAAACGTTGCTGAAGGATATATCGAAGAATCGCTTAACAATAAGGTTGAGGTGTCAAATAAAATTTTCACAGTACAAAATATTCAACAAAATGACCCTACCACCCTGCATGTTGTCCAAAATGTTTCTCATAGTTCTAAGAGTGTTCCTCCAATGTTCAATAATTGTACTAACTGTCAAATTACTGTAAATATAACAAATTGATCTTAAAAATGTATTCAGCAATGACTTGATGTTTTCAAAATATAAATTAATTCCTTATAAGCAATGTGTTTTCAATCATTTATGTAGAACACTAACAACTGTACGGAAATATCATTTCCTTACAGTAAGGAAATGACATTTCCTTACAGTAAGGAAGTCCTGACTTTTTCTTCAAGAAATTTTGACAGGAATGTCAAAATTTCCTAGCCATTTGCGGAAAACTATTTTGTTTTATTAATTTTTTACCGTACATTATTCAGTCATTTATTCCATAAAATAGTTCAAATGAACACTTTGGAATTGATAAGTATAGTGGACGTGATATTTTTTATGCAGCTATCTAATCGTATATCTCCTTTAAGTTATATTGTTGACTATGAAGGTATCGTATCGAATTACAGTCGAACAAAAAGCCGACAGCTTTAAGTTCGCACAATATCTATTACGTCAAGTATACCTACACTACTGCACATTGTACTCGCCTTGATTTATGTTGCGACCAAAAGATTGTTTTTTTTCAATATCTGAGAAACTGACCTCACCTGAGATGGGATAATGACATGCAAAAAAGCCATAAAAGTATTAGCCGTGACAGAGTCGTATTTATTTTGTTGGAGAATAATAAATTATTACCTGAAAACTCTTTACTTTTGGGTCATCTTTTTCATCAGGTATAGTGCGGCTTTACACGGTGAATCCGGAAAGTTTTATTTAAAATGATAAGGATTAATACCGTATTTGTATGAATAGCTTCTACATAACGCATTGTAATTGCCAACTTTTCAAAGGATCAAAAGTATGTTTTCCTCAAGAGATAGACATATACCACCGCGAACTTTTCTGTAGACCTATATCAGATACACAATTCCATCACACATTATTTTGTTATACCTACCTCAAAGGGTTTAGGAAGCGTTTTCGTTGAAAGCTCCCAGACGGCTAATTTTTTTCCGAAACCCCCCATAAATATCGTTACATATCAGCCAATGTTCACGAAAACTTGACAAATCATATACTGAAACCTTCCAAAATAACCACTATATCCATTAGTGAAAACAGAATGAGAGTGAGTCCGTGAAGTAGTTCTTGAGTTTATCGCGAACATACAGAGGCGGCGGCTACTTTTCATGATATGTAGGTACTGATAGGATTGCTGTTCATTTTCTTCTCATTGATTTTCATTCAAAATCTACCTTGCTGGAATGAAATTGCAGCTTCAGCTATGATATTATTCAGATTATCTGACAAGGGATCTTGTGCGTTCATTTTTATACTTATTGCGAAAAAAGACTATTAAATATTACACACATAACCATAACAAACTAGTCGAAATACACGCTCAACTCCACGAGCGTGTAAGGTATAAAACGATCAGTCCTTGGATTCATTCCCTGAGAATTGAAGTTTACAGAGAATTATGCTATTGACATCACAAATGTATACGTCCAACCACCGAACGATATCGAGAATTGACTCCGATGGCTTTTTGATCAGGAGTTTTTCCATGACAAAGAATAACATTAATTTTCAACATATTAATTTTTAAATAAAAAATACTAGGGAGCCACCTTCCCAAAAACTAAATAAGCTTTACACGTAAACTCACTCTGAACCGACTCTAGCTACACCTTTGACTACCGCCGCCATCTATATTTTCCAATTATAGTTTTGAAATACTGGTAGAAACCTCAAACTTTTTCCAAGTTTTCACGTCGTCGAAAAATCGTCATAGGTTTTTCTCTGAGACGCTCTTTTCTATCTAACGTGAACCTCGAACTTTGGCGTTTCGAATAAAATATCACTAAACGTAAAAGGAAGTTCATGTTTCTCTAAGTAAAATATTAAGTCGAATTTTTTTACGATCTAGCAATACTGTCATAATCTTTCGTTCTGTGTGTCTGTCTGTGCCTTCTATTATCGATTTATTTTTGTTGACGACAGGGTTAATTAGGATGAATTTCTTGGTAAAAAAAGTGTTACTTCATTCTTATGTCCAGACAAACAAAAGAAACTTCCTCTGGAAATCCTCTCATTTTAATAGACAGACAATATTTATTTTCCAGTGTTTTCATAAATAATAACTGGGTGGTGCTTCAGAAGATAAAACAACCGAGTTTTAAACGCCTTAATCGCGTGTTATTTCCTCATTAAATTTTTCTCTACCACGCGAATATTCGTA
Source organism: Galerucella tenella (assembly GCA_910591685.1). NCBI lineage: Eukaryota > Metazoa > Arthropoda > Insecta > Coleoptera > Chrysomelidae > Galerucella > Galerucella tenella. The sequence continues at coordinate 44,354 of CAJUYH010004774.1, read as the reverse complement.
GGGTGGAATTTCTGTCTCTCTTCGACTTTCTCGAATTTACTTTCTCGGTCTAATGGATTACATAAATTCAATCACACTAGTTGATTCCTGGCCGTCTAGTCGGTTTTGATATGTTGTGTCTCTTCCGAACAAAAAAATGAATGAAAATAAATCATTATCTGATAAAGGGAAGGTCTAAACATTTATTGATTAGATTTTATTGGAATAAATAAAAATATTTCGGACGAGAATGAGTATTTGTAGAGTACTCTCACTTTATGGAATTCCTCCAGCATAAAAACTTATATTATATATTATAGCTGCTTTGATGTTTTATTTCATTCAGATAAAAAGTTCAGTTTTCTGAAGGAAATGAAAAAAAAAGTTGGACAAAGAAGATTGGAAGTAGTTGTCGATATTCTATTTAACTACCTACCAAGTCTACAAAAATGTGGCTGTTTATGAAATTTACGGTGATCCCACAAATACAACTGATTATCTTTGAAGATAGAATTGACAAGCTTAAAAGGATCAGAGTATGCATATTTACACTACTGTCCAAGTCGATCGACGACAAGGAAATAGCAGTAGCTACTTTTCTGGATATAGAGGAAGCATTCAATAACGCCTCTCCAATATCTATAACAAGGTGTATGAAAAGAAGAGGGGTCGAACCCATAATCTGCGGGTGGCTTGCAGCTAATCTAGGGAATAGGATAATCACAACCGTCCTGGGGAACGCAACGATCATAGCAATCATAGCGGGGGTGGAAAGGGGTTGTCCCCAAGGAGGCGTCTCATCGCCCCTTTTGTGGGCGATTCTAGTAGACACGCTTCTAGTAAGGCTTTCAGATGAAGGTATTCAGTGCCTGGGGTATGCGGACGATCTTGCTATCGTCATAAGAGGACGGTTTCCAGACACAATATCAGAGCGCACCCAAAGGGCGCTTGATATAGTGAGTGGTTGGTGTAGGGAGGAAGAGCTGGCAGTAAACCCCCACAAAACTACACTGGTACCGTTTACAAAAAAAAATAATTGCAAGGTCTACAAAAGCCGCAAATTAACGGAGTGGAAATACCATTTGCGAAAGAAGTTAAATACCTAGGGGTGATATTTGACCAAAAGCTCAGATGGAACTCCCACATTGAAAAAACCACACACAAGGCCAGAATCGTCCTTGGAAGGTGCCGGAAAATGGGGATTAAATACCAACATGACCAAATGGTTATATACACAGGTTGTGAGGCCAATGATAACCTATGGATCAGTTGTCTGGTGGCCCAGGACACTGCAGATTGGAGCGCAGAGGCAGCTAAGTGGTATTCAAAGGCAGGCCTGCTTAAGAAACACAGGGGCCATGAAAACGACTCCGACTGCGGCCCTGGAGGTAATAATAAATCTACCACCACTGCATATCCTCAATCAAGGAAATGCAAGATCTGTTAGTCACAGATTATTATAGGGACCTTCTCCGATAAGCATAGAACACGGTAAGTTCTTCAAAGAGCTATATGAAGAAATAAAGGCAGATCCAATACTGGGATTGCCCCACAATATAGTTTTAAAAACGACTATACAGTTTACATTCCAGAGAGAAAGGACTGGGAAGCAGGGCCTCCTATAACAGCGAATCTCAACTGGCACACTAATGGCTCGAAAACAGACTCCGGAGTAGGAGCCGGAATATTATGTGGTACATGAGAAGATCACGATCTCTCTAAGCCTAGGGAAACATGCTACTGTCTTCCAGGCAGAGGTACTGGCGGTGCAATGCTGTGCAGGAGAGTTGATTAGACAGGAGGTGGATAACCAAAGAATCGTCATCTACTCCGACAGCCAAGCAGCACTTAAGGCGATACGCTCATATAAGATAACATCATATCTGGTGTGGGAGTGTCGGAAGGCCCTAAACAGACTAGGCAGTCATAATAGAGTGACCCTAGCCTGGGTACCAGGCCACCAAGGAATAAATGGCAATGAAAAGGCTGATGAATTAGCCAAGCAGGGAGCAACGGAGGTCATGATAGGGCCAGAAACTTCCTGTGAAATTGCAAAATGCCTTAGTAAAGAGAGCATCCACAAATGGATAAACAACCAGGCGTTGCGCTGGTGGTATGAAACCCCAGGACAAAGACACGCAAAATTATTCCTTGAAAGCCCTTCGACAAAACTGTCACATGACCTACTATGTCAAAGTCGGGAAACGACGAGGATGATGGTGGGAATGCTGACCGGACATTGGAGGCTGAGGAAGAATATGCACACAATTGGCCTTGCAGATGACAGCCTATGCAGGTTCTGCCAGGAAGAAGACGAAACCGCGGAGCACATACTCTGTGAGAGCGAAGGCCTAGTAAGGGTGCGGTTTCACTTACTCGGAGAAGAAAAACCGAGGACAGAGAGCTACGCAAAGGAGGCGGTATCCAGGCTATTAGGTCTAATAAAAAGAATTAAGCTAGATATTCAGTTCCAAATATAGGAAGAACCACAATACATCTGCAAGTGGGTCGCAGTGGGAAAGGACAAAGAACCACTTCAATTCTAATCTAATCTAATCTAATCTAATCTTTTGTTGTAGGGGCTTAGCGGCGGTCCTCATCACACTGGGGCAAGGAAATGGGACTAGAGAAGCAATTCTCGCATCGGCCTATCTACCTTACGATGACCCCAGACAACCACCAACCAGGGAAGTCGAAGAACTGGTCAAGTACTCCAGAAAGAAGGGTGTGCAGCTGATCATTGCATGCGATGCCAACTCACACAATCTTAACTGGGGAAGCACCAACACCAACGAAAGAGGTGAGTCATTACTAGAATTTATTACGACTAATAATTTGAACGTATTAAATGAAGGAAATAAACCAACTTTCGCTAACTCAAACAGAAAGGAAGTTATCGATATCACGATTGGCACTCATTACATGAGTAACTTCGTGAGTAATTGGCATGTGTCCGAGGAAGAAAGCTTTTCTGACCACAGACACATATACTTTCAAATTTCGGGAACCGAACCGAAAATAGAATACTATCGTAACCCTCGAAAAACGAACTGGGAAGCATTTATAATGCAGAACTAGTTAACAGTTTAGACCGAACGATGGTAAAAATTAAGAACACAACAGACCTAGAGATAGCCACAATAGACTCTTGTGAGTCGCAGTGGACGGCCTTATAGACCCACTCACCACAAACCTAACCTAACCTAACCTAGCAGCAGACCTAACACAGGAAGCAATTATCTCAGCGTTTGAAAACAACTGCCCAACGGTAAGGAAGAAATCCAACAGGAATGTGCCCTGGTGAACAAATGAACTTGCCGAAAAACGGAGACAGTTAAGGAAGAAATTTAATAGAACTAAAGAAAATTCAGAAGAATGGACGGATTATAAGAGGGCCCTAACTGAATACAACAAACTGGTAAGGAGAGTCAAGAGAGACTCCTGGAGGAGGCACTGTGAGGAGATAGAACAGACTTATAAGTGTGCCAGACTGCAGAAGATTCTCTCCAAGGACCCTAATCAGACTATACACGCTATCAAAAAAGATAACGGACAATATACTGAAAATGGAAAAGAAACCTTGGAAGAGCTACTCAAGGTACACTTCCCTGGATCAATACCCACCATTCCGCCACAGAACTCTCCAGCGACAGAACTGGACAGACCACGATGGGCATCCAGGATAGACTGGCGAACAGCGAAGGCAGTGGTAGATGCGGAAAAGACAGAATGGGCTATTAACAGCTTCAAACCATATAAATCACCGGGACCAGACGGGATTTATCCTATCCTACTCCAAAAAGGAGGAAATACACTGCACAACAGGGTAAGTGAACTGCTCAGAGCAGCCTAGCTCTGGGGCATATTCCAAGAACCTGGCAACGCATCAGAGCTACATTTATACCAAAACCTGGAAAATCTGGACAGGACACGGCTAAAGCTCTGAGACCAATCAGTCTAATGTCATTTCTGCTAAAGACTCTTGAGAAACTTCTCGACAGACATATTAGAGATGGTATAATGGCTACAAGACCAATACACCGAGATCAATATGCATACAGAGAGGGAAAATCAACCGAAACAGCATTACATCAACTCATAAAAGGGGCTGAATACGTGCTGGAAAACAAAGAGGTGCTGCTGGCAGCCTTTCTTGATATAGAAGGAGCTTTTGACAACACCTCCTATGAATCTATAGCTAGGGCGACGAGGAATTTAGGGATCGATGTCACGAGCTGCAGGTGGATAGACTGCATGCTCAGAAGCAGGCTCATAGAATCAACTCTCATGGGGGAAACAATGGCCGTATGTGCAACCAGGGGCTGTCCGCAGGGGGGAGTACTATCCCCGCTGCTGTGGAACCTGGTCATGGACGGGCTCATCAGAACCCTACACAGAGGAGGATTCAACACCATAGGATATGCAGACGACCTGGTAATTCTATCACAAGGTAAAAACAACAGTACAACCAGAGACATACTCCAGATGGCTTTAAATGTAGTAACAGGCTGGACTGTAAAAGAAGGGCCACGTATTAGCCCTTCGAAAACACAGATAAATTGCGTTCACCAGAAGAAGGAAAAGGGAAGGACTTGGCCCTCTGACGCTTCAAGGTGAACCAATACGACTGTCGGATGAAGTAAAATATCTTGGGGTTATCCTAGACCCAGGCTTAACTTGGAACCGACACCTCCAGTACGTGATCAAGAAAGCGGAGGTGACCTTCATGGTTGCCAGACGTACTTACGGCATTTAATGGGGACTAAGACCCAGCATGGTACACTGGCTATACAAAATGGTTGTCATTCCCAGGATCACATATGCATCTCTGGTATGGTGGCCAAAGACCAGACAATCCTCTGCTATGCTAAAACTAAGCAAGGTGCAAAGACTTGCATGCACTGGCATTACAGGGGCAATGAGGACTACTCCTACAGCGGCGCTGGAAACAATGCTAGACCTTCCTCCACTACATTATGTCATAATGTGTGAAGCAAGGGCAGCACTAACCCGACTGGAAAAAGCACTAGACCATGATGTGGCACATGGGAGAGGACACACAGAGATAAGGCAGGTGGGTGATGACATTTTCAAAATGCCAACAGACCAAATGACTACCAAATATATCTTTCGCAAGAACTTCAAGATTGTCATCAAAGATCGAAAGGAGCTTGAGGAAGAGAACGCACCACCACTTAGTAGAGCGAATGAACTGACCTGGTATACAGACGGATCTAAAAATGAACTCGGCACCGGAGCGGGCATATACAGCAAGACGAGCAAATATGAAGGAATCGTCTCGCTAGGAAAATACGCCTCTGTATTCCAAGCAGAGGTTTATGCAATACTTGCGTGTGCAAGGGCTAACAGTATGAGAGCCTACAACAACAGGCAGATCAGGATATACAGCGACAGCCAAGCCGCCCTTAAAGCACTTCAGAGCTATAGGGTGACATCTCGGCTAGTATGGGAATGCGGCGAAGAACTTAGAAGACTGGCGACTCGGAACAGTGTAACACTGGAGTGGGTACCAGGTCATAAAGGAATCGCAGGCAATGAAAAAAGCTGACGAACTCGCAAGAGTAGGATCGTCAACTCTGATGAACGGACCCGAACCTGCTGTGGGCATCCCCAGATGCTTAACCAGGTCATGGTTAAAAGGGTGGTTGAAAGAACAACACAAGAAATACTGGAAGAATACGACTGGGCAAAAACATGGGAAGAAATTCATAAAAGAACCATCAGAAAAAGTAGCGAAAGAACTGCTCTCAATGAGCAGGAACAAACTGCGCACCACTACGTGGCTACTTACGGGACACTTTCCCACAAAGGAGCACCTAAACAAAATAGGGCTGTACAACGGAGACCTTACATGCAGAAGATGCAAAAAGGATACCGAAACAGCTCTGCATATACATACTATGCAACTGTGAGTCGCTGGACCACAGAAGGCAGAAATTTTATGGTAGAACCCAAATGACTCCAGAAGACTTCTACAATCAACCAGCTAAGAACCTGTATGAGCTAATACAGGGAACGGATTGGCTGAATAGGTTGTAGTCAGAACACTAGGAGTATCCACAATAAGCCCAGGAGGCTGAGGTGGTACCGGCGAAAGGACGGCTCCGAAGGAAAAAAAAATCTAATCTAACGCATATTTATAATATCGGGATGTGAAGTATCTGTTGAGTGAAGATCTAAATGAAAGAACTGATTGATTGAAATGATCGAACAACAGCCTCTCACATTATCTTCGCATGTGAAGCATGGGAGATATACACTCCTCGGACTGAAGTATCCAAGGGAGGAATTCTTGAGGAAGGACCTAGTGGAAAGAAAGTAGTCCGATATTAGCTACTGGTGTCTTCACATAAAAGACACAATAAATTGCACAATAAGCCTAAAGAGAGATGTGCCAAAGTCTCTAAGCTTCTGACTGTTGGTGCCGAACTAATCAATCAATCAATCAACGTTGGTGTCATGGTAGTGTCCATTGTGTTCAGTAACTCATACAGATAAACCCAGTCTAGTGCAAACGCGTGACTCATGATCAGTAGCAATAGATAGATCAACTTAATAAACATCTTCATAGAATGAGGCTATCAGACACATCCTTAGGTCGAGGCTGTAAACAGGAAGATATTCCATTTGTTTTTTTTTCTTATTCTTCTGGGAATCAAACCACAATAATGTTTTTTATTTTTTATTTTGACGTTTCGGTAGCGTTTCAGCTACCGTTGTCAAGATTAACTAGATTAACAACGGTAGCTGGAACGCTACCGAAACGTCGAAATAAGAAAATAAAAAATATTATTGTGGTTTGATTCCCAAGAGAATAAGAAAAAAGAATAAGTAATGCCACAAGGAACTCACAGAAGATATTCCCTTTGATTGTTCACCTTTATCATCTATTCGTAAATCCATGTTCAGCGAGTTTTGAGTAACACCATCCATGCTGAGTTGAGTTCCAGTTGGGAACGATATTGCCATCCCTCCCAACTCATCAGATTACAGAAGCACTTTCAGTTAAATGACCAAGTAGTGGACTTTTGTTTGAATTTGCCGAGCGAAACATTTTTATAGGAACTGTCGAGCCTTTTTCGCAAAACGAAAAATTCTAGGTAATCCTATATAAAACGCCTAATATTCCAACTTCTCTCGAAATAATTCCCGAAATTGTCCCTACAGTTTCAGAAGTCCCCCATAATATAAAATAACACAAAAACTTTCAGCTGCTCTGTCTCGAACTTTCAATAAATACCAAATGTGACTGTTTCCTGATTTCTCGAAATAAAAGTGGATTAAAAGTTTTGTAACTAGTCCTTTTTGTAATCTGTTTATTCGAAAAGGACCAGAACGGTCCTTTTCGACTTACCAAATCATTCTAAAAACTCTCGACCCCATTGCACGCAGCGAGATATGTGATAAATTTTATAAAGATAGTTTGGAATAGTTATTCATGTATTAAAAGCGAAAAGTGAGGAATTATTCTTCGAAAGCAAGGGTTAAGGCGCAAGAACAATAATTCCACTTTTAGCTTTCAATACATATAACATTTTTTCTACAATCACTTGAATATATATTATTACTAATAAAATTGATGAATTCATACTTCTTATTTCAAGTACCTGTCAAATATTTCATAAAATTTTAAACGTATAATTATTATTGTATACTGTCAATGTACTTCTTCTTATTCTCCAATTAAAAAGGACTTGGCTAGCAGGGCCATCCGGCCAGTATTTGCAAAAAATTCAGAACGTGGCACAACAATTAGGCACAAAAACACACAAAAAAATACGGTTACATCGCAATCACACTAATTAATTACTTAAAACATTAAGAACATAACAAAACAGAGATTTATTAGATTGTAAAAGATTTTCAGAAGACAAAAACACTCCCTAGCCAGGTTGCTCTATGATGTCACTGTCACTGTCAATACAATTGTGTTTGTAGTAACGGTTGTTATGGGCAACAAGCGTTTTGCAAGTTATTACGCTCGGCGAGCGTAAAGTAACTCTCCTCAAGAAACGTCAACTTTTCGTTGTAAATGGCAAGCGAAAAAGCCTACTTTTTAATATGATTGTAGAAAAAACAAATTATAGAAAATCTTTTCAAGTTAAGCGCATTTGTCAGTCGAATTTAGAGTCAAAATAAGATTTTATTAATAAAAAAACAGTTCGCCGACTTCTTTAGAATCTCTATAATTGTTTGCTCGATGCCTGAAGGATAAGAGCAGCACACACATACCACAAAGCAAAGAGTTCCTCCCGACTCAATTTACCTAATCGCTTTACGAATTCAGCTCATTACTGTGTATAAAACTCCCCATGATTCCCGTGAATGGCTTCATGTTCCCTTTCCTTTGAAGACATCATCTCTTATCTATAAATTCTGTCTGTGCACACAGATTTCTTCCCCCCTCTCTCTATATTTCTCTTTCTCTCTCTATCTGAACAACTTGAGTTTCTCCCGTCCCATTTCGGGAACAATGCGATCTCAGGCTTTTTGATGTTGGCACAAGTTCGTTCATACTCTTTGTGATTGAACTTAACTCGATTTCACTTAAAATTGTTTGTCAGTTTATGCCCACATTTACTTTTCTCTTCTCTATGCCGCGCACAAAAGACAGCCCCAAGCGCCGTTTTACGTGAGCGCACTCCTTTACCCCCCAATGAAAATTCAACACTAACATTATAGTCGAGGAGTTTACATTTTAAAATATCTTGCTTACGAAGCAAAATAAACATTCTCCATTGGCAGACATTTTAAATGAGACGACCAAAGCAAGTCTTTATTGATGATATTGAATTTATTTATTCCTCCCATTTATATAAATATTGAATCCTTTGAGACAAAATTAATGGTATATCTGTATAATTTGACAAATGTATCTTGTCATTTCCACTTGGAAAAGTGGGTTTTGTGACATCAATTCATTGTAATGTCTAAAGGTAATTGAGATATTAAAGTTTCCACAAATCGATTATGAGTATTTTTTCAATCTATGGAAACAATTTTATTTTGTAGATTACACTGTGTGAGGCTGGGCGGCTTCGCTTACAACTGGCAGGCCATATTGAAGGCCCGTGTAGAATGGGTGAAACTATGGGGGGAGGTGACCGGCCCCCATCTCCAACCACGCATAAAAATACTCAGTCTGTGTTAGTATTTCAGGCGGAAATTCACGCCATTGTTTCCTGTGTGGAGAGAGTGAAGCAAAAGCCAATCTCATACATAGAACAATAAAAAATTTCTTCGAACAGCCAAGCGGCTTTGAAAGCACTTAGCTCTCACCTTGTAACGTCGAAATTGGTTTTATACTGCCAAAAAAGACTCTCCTAAATGGGAGAACTCAATAAAGTATTGCTGGTCTGGATCCTTGGCCATTCTGACATGGAAGAAAACGAGAAGGCAGACTCTCCTGCAAGGGTGGGTGTTTCTATCGAACCAGAACCTACAATTGGCAACGCAATAAGTTTTGCCAAACAAACACTAAATACCTGGACAGCAAAAAAAAACGTTAGACTTCTGGCATAATTTACCAGGATTGGATTATTCGAAGGCTTTCATACATCCTTCGACGAATGTCTCCAAACAAATGTTAGACTATAGCAGACATGACCTACGTTGTCTAACAGGCCTTTTAACAGGCCACTGTCCTCTGAATCATCATATGCTAAAACTTGGACTGTCGGAAGATCCGACTTGCCGTCTTTGTCTGGAAGATGATGAAACAGTAAAGCATATAATTTGTGCCTTCCCCGCCGCGGCTCGAATCAGGCATCTCATGTTTGGCAGGGTCTTTCTCTCGTCCTCGATCCTGAAATATCATTCACCAAATAAACTAATCGGCTTCGTTAGGAAGCTGAACACAATAGACGCAGTGGAGGGCCTTATGGACCCACTCACCACAAACCTTACCTAACCTAGTATTTCAAACCGTGATTTTACAGAAGAGGTTGGGGCCCTGGAGCTGGGAAAATTTCTGATATCAATATTACTGTGAGCCACGCCCATTTCCAACATGTTCGCTACAACTAATTAATTTCGTTGTTGATACCACATCCCCTGTAGAGTGTCAGTAACTGTCAAGAAAAAAGCGTGATCAATGCTGCAAAATAGTATTGATGGTGAACGCGAGGACATGGTACGACTGGCAGTTTTATTTTGTAAAAACTACAATTATTTTGCAACTAGCAACCGTTGCACAACGGTCGCGCAATCAGTCGCAAAATTTAGTATCCTGTAAGGTAGTCGCGTCGCGGTCGCGTCGCAATTTCTGGTTGCTGTCAAGATACACTTTTACGTCATAAAACTAGCGCCACTTGCAATCGGGAAGCAATCAACGTAACTTAAATTGTCTGTATAATCAGCTGATGAACAAAATAAAATGTAAAAAATATTTAATTTGCATGAAAAACCAAGGAAGTCTACGAAACAGTGCCTTACATAACTAAAAGCAGTTGAAAATGGATTTCCAAATACTTTTTTAGATGATTTGTTCAAAAAAAAAAATATATACCTACTTTTAGGTATTTTTTGAGATGTGATATAGGTAGGCGCAAAATGTCAACGTTCAATCCTTGAATATTTACACACAAAAAATAACGTAATGGTGAAATGTGGGTAAATATATACCTAGGAGAGTTTAAATCCTAGAATAATGAAAAAAAGATTTCAAGTCAATTAATTTTTTTCATTTATAGGTATTTCTTTTTCAAGAACAAACATGTTAGAAACATCATTTGATAAATATTTTTCAAATCACACCATCATAGCCTAAACAAAAATTAACTATTAGTGATTGTTCATGTTAACATAATAAATATGAGAGTGTAGGAACCTAGCTATCTATTGCATCTGCCTTCAGAAAGAATTTTTATTTTCTCTCATTTTTAAATAGTGCATTAGGTACCTAGTGAATACATCAGTTTTAAATTATTGTGTTTTCTTTATTAATTAGGTGAGTAAAATAATTTGAGAATGGGTACTGCTACCATTAATTGTTTTTGACGTACATACAGAAAATGAGAGAACACAGTGTTTTCAATAGCCAGTTGGAAGAGTTGATTGAATAGCAATCACAATTATAGTAGTTGTGGTTGAGCTTTTTGATAATTAAATCAAGTTTTCTAAATAGAAAAAAAGGTTAGTAATAAAGTAATAATAAAAATAACATTTTGTCAATAATAAACATGTTTCATTCGTACAAATAGTAATTTAATATACTAACTAACTGCCCTCAGAAAAGTGGACACACCTACCATAATATTTAATAACAATTACACTGAATACGTCAAAACAAATAATAACTATTATCTCTTTCATTACTATAAGTACAAATAAAAACTAACTTTTCTGAGGATAGTTAAATTACTATTTGTACAAATAAAACATGTTTATCATTGACAAAATGTTATAATTCAATACCCACCTTAAATATTTCTATTAAGAAAACTTGATTTAATTATCAAGCAACTCAACTACAACTACTAAAATTGTGATTGCTATTCAACAGTTGCAATCGCGTTGTAATTGCTAAAAAATTGCTTACAGAATACGTATTTTTCACATGAACAATTGAAATTGCACTTTTTTAGTTAACCAATTGCTCACTAGAGGCAGTTAACAAATAAATTGCGATCGCGGTCGCAGTTGCTTCTTCGAGAATACGAAACCCGCGTTTGACAGCGACTATTGCGCAATTATCGGTAGCCGCAAGTTACAGAATAGGTCTGCGGGTATCTGCAACAAATGATACCATTGAATAATATGAAGCAGCTACTGTAACCAGCAGGCTGCAATGGCTAGCGAATCATTTTGCTACATAGAATCAACCAGTGAGTCGCATGAAAATACATTATATTGACTGGAAGACGACACATACCAGGATGTTATATATTTGGTTTTGGTTTTTATTTTTATCTTCGTTTCAACGAATCTTCGCTAGACATGACGTCGAATATTATACCATTTTATACTAAACAATTTTAAATAATCAGTTTAAAAGCGTTCATCCATGGGTCGTATCCAGTGAAAACTGCAGCTAGCGGATTTTGAAAGGTAAGAAAGGAAGGGAAGGGATTTTCACCTTAAGTATCAAAGGGTACATCTGCAACCTTTTGTCATTTTTTTCATAAATTTTCACAGTAGATACACAATACATGCTTTTCATTCGACGCCCAGCTTTCAACTGCATCTGAGACTGCACTGAACGAAGCGTCCATAGGAATGCAATCAAACATGGTCAGCTTCTCACTAAGCGCAATAACTAACGGTGGGATTTTTAAGCGAAATCCAGAGTTTGCGACCTACCGGGGCGTCCAGCTGCTATGGTTGGTCATGACGATTTCAGTATTTCCTTGAATTGTTTGACGTCCCTGTTTTTGTTGTACTGGTATTACACCCTCAGTAAGAATAGTGCTTTTGGAATTCTGGTTCAGTTCAAAGTTTCTTGATATTAAGAAAATTATGATGATTTAATGATTTTCTCGATAAAAAGGAGGTTGTTTATTATCGTATATTATCGTAATTATCAAAATGTAGCATTTAGTAGCTTCTTCAGTCTTAACGATGACATTCAGTGGAAATGTCCGTTAATTTTAACTAGAATAAATTAAACTTCAGAAGTCGGTGTCCGGTGTCTTGACATGTATTTGATCAGTCGGGACTGGGCAACCGTCGTCGCAACCAAAAGTCTGTTGCTGACCTAACGCAGTGCCTACTTTTTCGTGCACGCAATTTCCTAGTGCCACTCTAAAGGCCCATCCCCAATCAATTTAGTGGCGAAGTGGCACTTCGGAACGCGTGCTGGTACAATGACGTTTAAACGTAAGTATCCTCAATTCAATTTCGTGCTGACATGCGCGCCGATTTGAAAGTGCAAGCTTGCAAGCTGTAAGCTTTTTTGGTGCGTGCCGAATTGTGTCATGCGCATTCAATCAAGGGAAAAATACTTGAGGTACCCTTACCCTATTTTATTCTTTTATCATTGTAAGCAAACAAAAATTATTTTCTAATATCGTAATTATATTAATTTGTTGTCTTGGATAAGTAGTAACTACTTTTATTCACATGAATAATCACAGGTTGAACTTTTTAATTACATCGCATGTGCGATAACAATCAGGCAGACTGAATTGACAGGATTGAGGATGGGTATCCGTTTTGCAGCACGCGTGCTGAAGTACCACTTCGCTAGCAGATTGATTGAGGATGTAGCTTAAGTTTGTCGACTTGAAATAAACATTTTAAAATCACTTCCACAGCGCCCTCACTATGCAAATGCGATAATGCTTCGATGAAACGAAGAAATGGATATAGACTCCTCCTTGCTGTTTCAGTAGATTGTTTCTTATAGTAGACGGGTAATTGTGGGAAGGAAAATGTCATCCATTGATCCAAGAATACATCAAACAACCGTTTAAATAAGTAAAGACATTCGACAGATGAAGTTGTTTACCTGAGGTGAGTAATTTCACTTTCGATAAACCGAACCGATTTAGTTAGCATTCGGAGATATAGGTATACGTTAGCAAATCGGATCACAATCTGGAGTAGAACGGTATCGGAAAACATCTACAGATGGAAGTGCACTCAATTGTCAAATGAACGATTCGATTTGTACACTGTCAAAAATCAAAACTATTATAGAATCGTTTTACATAATTTCTATGAAAATTTTATATAATAAAAGGTGTCACAAGACATTTTGACACTCCAATTTCTTGAAATCGGAGCATATGTAGACTATGAATTTTGGTCAGACAAAACTGATGCTCAGTTTTAATCACAGAAACTGCAATAACTTTTTTTAAATAGTATATTATTGAATTTTTGGATTAGTCAACGGTACCACACTTGCAATACAACTATGGCGACATACTTTTTAATGAAAGTACCAAAAACTGATAGAGTTTCTTCAGCCATCCTTTGCCGTTACGTCATAATGGGTGACGTATTCTGCTGTTTTACGTATGTCTTATATTACTTGAATGTTATTTTACACTTAACCTCAAAATTATAATCAATAACATATGTTAAGAATTGTTTTCAAAATATGACAACTGAACTGTCAAAAGTAACAGATAAAATTAATGTCGAACTTAGATAAGAAATACGTTAATGACGTCATAATTCCGTCTCATCCATTTCATGAATGAGAGAGCAAGCTGGACAATGTATGACGTAACGGCAAAGGATGGCTGAACAAACTCTAGCTTGTAATTTTCTAGTTTCAACTCTCCTCAATGAAATTCAGAATAATATGAGGCTCACGTGATCCTAGGAGCGTCTCTATTACGACCTTAGCAGATCTGTTTTATGTGCCTTATTAGCGAGAAGAAAATTTTGGATTTAATCTGACATCGTGCGATGACTTATTAACCCGTATTAATAGAGAGTTGTGGCTCCTACTTGAAAAAAGGAAATTTATTCAGAATTGCTCACGAATTTTGTATCTAAACTATTCAAAGTCCAAAATGCTCATTGAAAAAATGATGAATGAAATAGTGTCTTAATATTATATACACATAGATATTTCATTCATTCCATTCCAAGTTCTGCATTTTCACCATTAAGACGAAAGGATGTGTCCAAAGAATATAGAAATCATCTACATTATAAACTCAAAAAAATTTCAGTAATAATATAACAAGAGTGTGAGAATAAATTGAAAATAATTTGGAAGATTATTTCGAAAACTTGTTGCCAGGCAATGATCACGAGAGACCGCAGGGCTCGAGTGGCTATTTCAAAATGGCAAAAAGTTTGAACAAAATCTGTCAAATTATTTCCTAATTTATGGAACTCGCGAGTTATATTTGACTACATTATTATTTTTTGATTCACAAATTTTTACAATAAACTTTTCTACTTTTTTTTACTAAACCGATAATTTTCACCCATTTTATATATCGCGTGGACACAATTAGGTAATTATTTTGAAAATTTTTGACAGCTCCAATAACCAATAAAATTTCCTTATTTTTATCATATGAACAATTTCACCCAATCATGTCAACATTACACTGATAACAGAATCATGTCAACATTACACTGATAACAGACCATGGGCTGTTTTCACGTTGCTATGGACACATACCTATTGATTTATTTCGATTTTGAAGTTTCAAATATTTAATATTTGGAAATGTCACGATTTGGTTGTAATTCTATAATTGGTAAAACATTTTCTATCCGAATAACCCTCGGACATTGATAAATGCTCAAAAATTTTTTGACAATTTTCTCAAGCTTGTTGCTTGTAGGCAACAACAGGCAAGCAAGCAACAAGCTTTCGAAATCTGTCATAAAATTTTTTCGAACAATTATCAATGTCTTTGGGTTATTACCACTGACAACTATCTGACACTTGCTAGGCAAATAAAAGCCACAGTGATTATTCCCGAGAATAATTACTGGTTCTGTCACAAAGCTTAATAATCACCAGCTTAAAACGTTTGAATGTTGAGTTTAAGGGGAATCTATCGGCAGCGATTTGATTTGACAAAATATCGAGAAATTTTTGGCAAAGAATTTTGAGGTAATGGATATATTGAAAATTAAGAAAAAAATATATCATGTAGATTAATGTTGAACTTAGAGTTCTCATCGAATAAAAACTTTGAAATGCTTACCAAATTTTGTTGTAAAAAATACGAATCATGAGGTAATTACACATATTAAGCAAAGTTTGAGCCCTTGTAAAGAATTAAATATGGATTAAATGGAAAAACTGATTGATAAGAAGTCT
Organism: Galerucella tenella; assembly: GCA_910591685.1. Lineage (NCBI taxonomy): Eukaryota > Metazoa > Arthropoda > Insecta > Coleoptera > Chrysomelidae > Galerucella > Galerucella tenella. The sequence goes on along the minus strand of CAJUYH010004774.1, from coordinate 28,615 downwards.
AATTTGAAGCTTTATGAATACTCTATGAAAATCTCAGAATCCTCGAATTACTTATGACCGTACAATTCCTTATTGAAATTCGGATGCTACCACTAAAATATCGGATAAAAATCCATCGCTCGCTTTTCTATCCTTCTATGACTGGCATTGTCTCTCTGCTTTGGTAGTCGCGTGCCGTTCCATTGTTGATACAACGCTCACCGGTCTCGGCGGTCTCCCAGTTCAGTACTGACGAAGCTTATAAAGTAGTACGTGAACCAAAATCCGCTTGGACCGCTTGGCTATAGTGTAACTAATGTTAATGTGATGACCTTGAATTGTATTACAAATTTTATGCAGGTTAATTTTAATCCACTATATTAATTTGAATTACATTTCAAAAGCAATATTTGAATTTATAAAACAATTTTATGCACGCCACTGGGCGGCTTTTTTCTTCAAAGGGATTAAAAGTATGGGTCATCACATTAACAATAGTTACACTATACCTGCATGTTGCGGAGCTATCATATTTCTAATAAAATTTTCGTTATGTGAACTTAAACGTGAGAACGTAGGGAAACAAAAAAAAGGTAGAACGTGTCGCGGGACACACGGCAGGAACTTTAGTTCCTTTTAAGCAAAAGTTATGTAATACATTTGACGTTATAGATAAACAATTTGCAAAGCCTCGGTGGCCGAGTAGTAAGCAAACCAGACTCTCACGCTGTAGATCCGGGTTCGATTCCCCGTGGGGAAATTTTTTTTTACTGTTAATTTAATTTTTAAATAATTATTCTGCTTGATATTAATAACGACAACAGGTAGAAGTAGATATTTAGCAGAATATTCATTATTATAGATAATGGTACGGTACCCTTTATGAGGGAGGGATTTAAAAAGGGAAACCCTAGCATTGTACAAATTGTACATTTAAGAACTGTACGTTTATCACAAAAAATTAGTGAAGACATAAAATTGAATTGGTACGATTATGAATAAAATTGTTGAACATTTTTAATTTCAAGTTATATTTATTTTAAAGTATATTCAAATGTTTATTTTCTAGATTTTTTCTTGAATGGATCGTAGAAAAAATATAATGTTCAACTCGTGTGGATTGTCCATATCTACACTAGTTGCACAAACTACTATTCTGCACAGTTTACAAAATGGAAATGTAGGCCATCAGTTAACTAAACGGATATGATTTCATATACATCCTAGAACGTATATGAAATCCACCAATCAGCATTCGAGTTTAGTATCCGTCATTCATCTTTTTTCAATTTGAAAGAAACGTCAAAATAACTTGTCAAAAAAATTTTCTCATAGAAGCGCACTGGATCAAGAATATTCATTTACAAAGATAAACTTGAAAGAAATAATCCGTACAAATTACCTACCAACAAATACTTGAGACAGAATAAAATGGGTATTTAAGGGGACCTCAGATTTCATAAAATTATGTAATAGGTACATCTGACGCTATAGATAAACAATTTTCATATTTCTCAGTGGTCGAGTAGTAAGCAATCCAGACTCTCATGCCGTAGACCCGGGTTCGATTCCCGTGAAAGAGTTTATTTTTTAATTGTTACTTTTATTTTTAAAAATAATTATTCTGCTTGATAATAATAACAACAACAACAGGTAGACCTTTGAAATATTTAGCAGAATATTCATTATTATATATATATATTACGGTACCCTTCATGAGGGAGTCCGACTGGCAACATCTACTTAAAACAGCATCGTATATTTAAAAAATGAAACCGTAGCATTATACAAATTGGACATTGAAGAACTGTAAGTTTACCACAAAATTAGTGGAAACATAAAATTGAATTGTAAAATGTTTAATTTGAAGTTATATTACAGTTTATAGAAATTTTTATTTTCTAGATTTTTTCTTATGTGGGTCGTAGAAAAAATATGCTGCTCGACTCGTGTGGATTCTCCATATCGCACTTGAACGATTAAGCACTCCGCCTACGGCGTCGTGCTCAAACTTCGTCCTCGTGCGATATGGCCATCATATCCACAATAGTTGCACAAACTACAATTTCTTTCAAAATATGCCCTTTTACATTTAAAAACAACCTGCCAAATGTCAAATCAATTTATCCATCCATTTTAAAGTTATCGAATTAAAACATTCAAGTTTTCAAAATTTCAACACCCTGTATTTCGAAAAGTAAATGTGCTAGGCCAGACCCCTTAATCGCCCAAAAATATTATGGAAATAATAGTAAAAATTTATCCGAACAAATTCAAGTAGATCACCAGCACTGCGAATACCAGCTTTGCATAGAATTTCAATATAGCATCGGTGGTTCAGTGGTAGAATGCTCGCATTGCACGCGGGCGGCCCGGGTTCGAATCCGGGTAGGAGCATATTATTATTATGAATCGCTGCTTCGTAAACGAGAGAGACTAAGGAGGCACAAGCACGCAAGCAAGGCACATAACGAAGCGATGTAACATAACGTAGCGTAACGTAACGCGTAACGGTCAGATCTTTTGCGTCGCGACCCCCGCTCACTCAAACATAACCTGACGTAAAGAACTAAAGTTCCAAAAATGAAACCGTAGCCCTATACAAATTTCAAGAACTGTACGTTTACCACAAAATTAGTGGAAACATAAAATTGAATTGTAAAATTTTTAATTTGAAGTTAGGTATATTACAGTTTATAGAAATTTTTATTTTCTAGATTTTTTCTCAAGTGGATCGTAGAAAAAATATGCTGCTCGACTCGTGTGGATTGTCT
>CAJUYH010004774.1:0-25762 GCA_910591685.1 Galerucella tenella | reverse complement strand
GGTCGCTCAAACATAACCTGGCATAAAGAACTAAAGTTCCAAAAATATACAAAGCATAATTATTGTGCAAGGTCGAATTTGGTAGATGCCCCTTAATGAGTGTATATAGCAAAAAGTCGTAATTTGGTGAAGAAAATCAACAAGTAATTGTTAATAAACACTAAAATCATGTTAGTTGTCTGTGAGCGACTTATGACAGTTGACACAAGGCGGATGACATTTAGTATGTAGTTTGATGGTTAACTTAACAAGTATGGCAAGAGTGTGGTATTGTCAGCTCTTGATAGTCCTGATTCTTCTAACATCCTATTAATAAATATATATATTAAGCAAGAACCATTGTCTAATTTAAAAGTAATATCATACACATCATTCACAGGTATACATCCATTATTCAATGGTTGTAGATCATTTGTTTGCTTCTACGGCTGTCAAAAAATTCCCACTTAAATATTGTGGAGCATAGAAAAAATCTCAGGAAATTTTCTTAGTTGCCATGGTATAACTAGTCAAAGTTAAGCAAGTTATTGGTTGAAAAGTAGTGGTGTGAAATTTTCTGTGGTAAAATGTGTTCTCTGTTGGATACCGCATCTCGTGATGAAAGAACAGAAAGCATTTAAAGTCAATTGGTGTCAAAAAACTCTAAGCCTGCTTTGGGCAGGAAACTTGAAGATTATCAGTATAGGTAGTCATTGTTTATGAATTTTCTCTAATAATCCCTAAAATAAACGTCATTGGTCTGTGATCCGTGCTTCCAAAAAGATAGTGGAGAAATTTGTTTCAAAAGCGATAATTTCTCTGCAAGATCAATGCGAACTCTTACTGCTGGTACCTATTTGTTTGTCGGAAGTCATTCGAAAAATCGACCAACATTTTCTTAACTTTTCCAAAAATTGAGAATGAACTGCGTGGTCAAAGGTTCCAGTCTCCACAGAAAACTTTGAATGTACCAACAAGCGAGTGGAATAACTGCTTCCGAAATTGATATCAAAGGATGCAAATATAATATGCATTCCTCTTCGTAGAGCTATTATTCGGAAACGCGTATTTCCGGATAGTTCAACGTACTCGTTAGTTTCAAAGTTCCAGATAATTATTCCGTCCAGTCTGATCCGAGCCAACAAATCGAGTATCAAAAGCGCGGTAAGTAGAATGAAAAGTAGAATGATTTCCGAATTTCCTGGAATTGGATTTGTATCCGGTAAGCGATTTCCTTTTATGAAAAGCTGTAAGGGAGATTTTCTAATTAAGTGTTGTTTTTCCTTTGATTTTTTCACGCTCGGTAGAGCGTGTCGTTCGTTGTTGGAATTCGAATTGGTTATTGAGGTTTTTTCTTCTCTTTTTTTTGCTATGAAAGAAAAAGGGTACAGCTGATATGAGCGGAGATAAAAAGATAAAAGTAAAATCCAATCCATTACGAACGACATTCATTTGTAGGTTATTTGGTGAAAAACTCAAATACGACACAAAAATACTTAGTTGTTGGTAAAATTCGAAATATTGTCGAGACTTCGACTAAGAATATGAAGAAATAGTTGCTACTTAACGATATCAATCAACTTTCGATCTTATCTATAAAATGATATGGCGTGATTATTTTTAATCACTGAAATCATCATTTATATTTTCGAGTTCGTGTGTCTTGTATTGCCACTAAACTATGTAGCCTTGCTTCGACTTCCATCCACATAATTTCACCGGAAGTATTAATACTTAATCTAGAAGAAATTCCAGATTTTGAATGGTGCCCTGGAACAATATGGGATGAAATTGGATCGAATCGAAACGAAAGATATGGCAGTAGAAAAGGAACATAAAAACATACAGATAAAAGTAGACAATGCTATAACTGAACAAGTAACAAGTTTCAAATTTCTAGGTGTAGAACTACAAGAGAACGGCAGAGAAACATAAAATTTATTTCAAAAATTGTGAAAAAAGAACTGAAAACAAATAGAGAAAGAATTTCACCGCAGCGGTGAATCGAACCTTCTGGTTTAACTTTCTAATTTCCCGAGTCCCTAACCTGCTTGCTATATGTCCTAAGCACTTGTAAGTATTGAAAGTGGTGGGAAAATGGATTTCGACCTTTTCAAACATAACTATCCATTTTTTTATCAAACCAGAACGAATTTAAGAAAAGTGCATTTGAACCTATTATTCAACGACCTTTTCAAATCTGTTATTATTTTTCATGAACGCTTTTTGGTAAAAAAGTTAGCTCGCGTTTGACAGCTTTGTACAGGAATCCCTATGTCGCATCTTATGAATACCACAGTGTATAAGAAATAATATTGAGGTAATTATATTTTCTTATCAATACCCCGTAGCTGTTTTATTCGCCATTTATTGTCCTATGACAATAATAATGGTACGTACAGTAGAAAAAATTGACCTTTACCCTGACGTCACTAACAATGAACAGTAGTAAACACAAACTTCATATACCCCATCCTTTGCTACTGACAGTAAAAACACATCATACAATATATACTTTGGCAAGTTTATCTGAAACCGTGAAAGGAATGCAGTCGAAATATTCGACATTGCCATGTTTAACTATGAAAAAATAGAAGAACTGATTATGTAGTGATAATAATTATAAATGGGTCTTTTTATTATTAACAATATTAAAAATATGATTGAACGTTCATTTTATAATGTGCTTGTTTCGTTGGATTTATTCTATTAACATTATTTTCCAATTTATGAATATTAAAAGAGAACACTTTTCCAAATTTGTTATGGGATTCTTAAAGCTCTGGCAACGTTGTACGAAAACCATAATGACCACACCCTCCGATTACATAATTGGTGATTTTTATTGACCAGGTGACTTCTTATTGGCAAGCGCGTGCGTATGTTCTTCCCTCTCACTTCGTCAATTGACTGATATTGATTTATCCAGTGGTGCTCGTATTGTCAGTTACCTTTGTAATTTCAGTTTTACTTGGTAAAATAGGTACCGTACGCCATTTGTACGTTTGACAGATATACGCCATGTTTTTCCTCCCCTCTTACCGACGCCCCGTAGCTACAGATAACCTTGCCAAACTTATACGTACACTTGTCTTTCAAGCAATGACATACGTTCTTTTGTAACTCTAATTATTACCTCCAAATGTTGGAAAGAGATAGCGCCAAGAACGATTAACCGGTTGTATTCATAAGAATTCATTTTGACCTCTTATGACAACTGTCATTATTTTGATACATCGAGTTTTGTTCAAAGCGTTTCATCATTTGCATTCAGATAAATTCTATAAAATCGGTTTTTTCAAAACCTTCAATTTGTTATTTTTATTTCACGGTAAGTACAAAATTTTCTGTGGCGCTATTCTGTACGCGGCATTGACAGTCCTCGGTATCGGTATGTTAACAACAGCCATCAGTTGCGCGGCCGACGGGACTAATATAACGCTATTCTGTATGCCACGGGTTTCGACGCTCGGAATTGCAACCAAAAATTATCGGCATAGAAGTGACGTTACTCGATTCGGTACATGTGGCCAATGAGCGATGAGGGAAACTGTCAAATTTGTAAGCAAACCAAAGTGCACGTTGAAAATTAGAGCAAATTATCCCTTGTGATATTACCCAATAAAGGATAAAGAAGAAGAAGAAGATTAAAGGTTATATTTTGGTTTCGTTGGAAGGTAGGGTCATATAATTAGATAACAGATAGTGATAGTGACATATCATTTATCTGTTATCATGAACGATACAATTCATGTTTATATTAACATTAACAACCTCAAAAACTCGAAATTTAAAGTCAACTAGCATTGAAGAATTGATCTGGCGTTAACATTTATATCTCTTTTTTTTTCAAGTCTCAAAAGATAGGATAAGTACAGATATTAATTATTTTAAAGTTTCTTGTTCTATCAAAACTAAGCGTTATAATACCGCTCAGAGGGATCATTTGATTCAGTACAAGGAGAGCCATTCAAATTTTGCTGCAGGAAATTGTTGTTGAAAAGATGGGAAGGACTTATAAAACACTAGAATAGACACTATACACAATATAGTTACTCTTCAAATATTAAAAAGTCACTTAAATAATCCGCAATTCCAGCCAAACATCAACAAATAATGAAAATTTCCTTTCAACGAAAATCGATAACGGTTACCGTGGGGCTCATTAGATCACGGTAGACATACCGATTCTCATCAACTCGAATTCGCGATATCGGTCGGTGTAAAGGTATACAGAATGCCGCACATGGGACTTACCGACGGCTGTCGATAACTGAGTCTTACCGATACCGATTTCTCTCCGAAACGAGTTACAGAATAGCGCTCCTGGTTTGCATTTAATGAATATTTCCAGCTCAACCTCACTTCTTAGACGGTGGCTGAACGTATTTACGCACACGACAAAGTAACAGTAGCCATTTTTAACTCATTGATTCATTTCGCGAGGCTAGTAGGTATGACGTCAGGTATTATACTTATTATATCCACTACTGAAATTTTATTATGAGCTTGCTTTAACACTTAAGTAGGAGAACTTTTATTGGCTTTCTCAATAACTTATGTTACTTGAAAATAAACAAATCTAGTTTTATCACTGTGTCATTAATTTCTGATATCAGAATCACATAAATAAGATTTTTTCTAAATTGAAATTAATAATTCTTTTGATGTTCAATATTACGAAGTATTCCATACACTATTTTTACATTCAGCCTATTAATATATTATAAATATTAATTCTCTGGGCAAAGTCTTTGATTTAATCAATTAGGGGAATATTGAGCTTTGAAGTTAAATGAAACATATACCCGACTATGTAGTGGAATGGCAGAATTCAAATAACACGAAAACATTCAATATTTTTGGGATAAAAGGAGTATAGCATCATTCCGCCGAACTGATGAAGCTGTTCAATTCAAAAAATGAGTAGAGAATGAATGTAGGACAAAAATATGCAGCTTATTCCATGTATTCAATATGGCGTATGTGGCTACATTTAAGGGCGTTTTCCGGAACTCATTTCAGTAAGTTCCAGTGAGAGATATGACAACAGGGCGTTGTTTAGAGATGACAAATGGTTAAGAGACAGTCATTGTCATAATGTCACTCACATACCCTCACTTTTTTAATTCCTTCATGTTTATCTTAATCTTAATCCTTGAACATTCATGATTTGGTCAATAAAAGGAAATCTACTCTGATATTCCTTATTATAATTTAAATGGAACGAAATTTATCTTGAAAATCGAAATGGAGAAGCGTCATACAATGTCAGTCTATAAACCAGTTAACTTCTCTCAGATATTCTTGCTTACTCTAAGCCCACTTTAAAGTTCGCAATTTATTACAGCAGCAATGTGGATACCAACAAAAAAATTGGAGTTTATTTGTGAGGATAGGTTAGTGTGACAACCGTGACTGCACTGAAGTCAGTCAGGAACGGTGCCTCCGGGATACCTGGTGACCTCCCGGAGTACTCAGTCTCACTACCACAAGCGTGGCTCAGTGGTAGTGGACATTCAACTCCCCAGCTACTTGTGAAATGTAGTATGGAGTATGCAAGGAAAGTGGAACAGGAAGCAGTGGAGGAAGAGATAGAAGGAAATGGAATTTTTGGGAAATCGAGGCTGGTGAAACGAACACCTGATAAGGCGGGAGAGGCCTATGAGTGGAAGCGATACTGGGGTGAAAAGAAAGGAGGTATCGCCTCTGGAGAATGAAGAGCAGAAAAGGAAACAGAAGGGAAAAGGAAGTAAAGAGTTGAGAAGAGGAAGAGGGGAAGAGTGTAGAGAGATTGAAGATGGTAAGGCGACTGGAGAAGGGGGTGGAAAGGCTGGAAGAGCAAAATCTGGTGGCAGAGGGGCGGGTCAGGGAATTAGGAAAGAAAAAAGGGAGTGGTTAATTTAAGGGAATGCTGGCTAAGTGAAAGCGTGGAGCACATGGCCAGAGACTGTTGGCAGGCCTTTCTTTGTAAAGTATGTGGGGAAAGAGGGCACAAGCCAGAATGTAGTAGGGGAAGGAAGGGATTGGATGGAGACAGGAAGAGAAAACATGGGAGGTACCCTCTGGACCCTCAGAGAGGACGAGTCTGGACAAATAGGAGGAAGGAGAAAGCAGACGCGGGAAGAAAAAAATGGAGAGGATGGATGGAAGATGTTACAGATGAATCTAGTGGAGAGCATGATTAGGAAAGAGAAGGCATGTGAGAGGTAGAAGTGATAGGAGGAAGTAGATGACGTAGAGTGTGTGAAGGTCCGCCGTCCGCCTTGAAGTATGCTAGGGTAGTGATTCCGAGGCGGAAGTGACGGCGAGCTTAAGGAAACGGGTTTGGTTGGTAGGCATTCCCTTGGGGATGAGCCCAACACTATATGGGTACTGGTTAGGACCCATTCGAACATGTGTTTCCCATCTCAGCCCAAAAAAAGGTTAGTGTGTTATATGATGTTCATGAAAGTATGCGTATGAAAAAACACAGTCAACTTTTGTTTTATTGGTAATGGAATATTTACCAACTTTTCTCACATTTTGGCCAAACTATCCTCTAAGGCGCATGTTTTCGATCAAGAACATTAAATGTTGCAAGAAAACTTGCAAACTTGCTCGCTTTAGCTGAACTAAAACTAGTAAATGCCCAGTTTTCAAGTCAATAACTAACGCTGATTATGTGTCTACGAATCCTAGCCTACTTTTCAACGGAATTATTGTCAGGGTAACTGGGAATTAGAAATAAGTGTGAATGTTTTAAGCCCGTCTCTGAATTTTTCCTGTTGAACGTTTTAAAATACTTGTAGCTGGAGGCTCTTGACCTGCATTGAAAATGTTATGCTGGAATACATTTTTCTCTGATCACCAGTGCCTTTTGAAATTATACTTCATTTTTCTTTCACTTGAGCGAAGAGATTTCAGTGAAGAGTCTCGTATGAAATTCCAACCATGTATGTCACTATGAATTTTTTATATTATCAGAGTCAAAACGACTTTTTGTACAAATGCACATACAGGAGATATTCGCAGACAGCCAAATCCTGTAACTACGATCACTGGGCATTTTCTTCGTATTAGCAAACGGGCACACTAATCATGCTATGTCGATTAATTTGAATCAAGTAAAAATCAAACCTTATGGAAGCTGACACAGAAGAGTTCGATGAATTGCTAAAAAATTTAGGACTTCGACAATTGCGGAACTAGCGAAACGTTCCACCCATGCTCAATCCCTTAAGAGATGGGATGGAGTCAAAGGATGCAGTCTTGCCAGTATCGACCTGGGCGACGGAGAAATATTTGGCGATGACCAGGAAAAACCTACGTGCAACAGAAGGATTTCTGACTGGCCACCGTCAACTAAGGAAACACCTCCATACTATGGGGCTAGTGGACACACCTCCATGCAGGATGTGTGAACAGGAAGATGAAACTGTCAGACATGTCTTATGCCAGTGTCCGGAGTTATCGTCAATAAAAGAGTGTGTGTTTGGTGAGTCTTGGCCTACACCTGTCGATATAAAAGAGACGTCTCCTAGTGACCTGTCTACCTTCCTAGGAACGACAGGTTGAACGATGACCTAGGAGGACAACTCCTCGGAAGGATGTACAATGGGTCACATGTGGCCTAAGTGCTGTGAGCCTACACTCACCCTTCCTACTCTACAGATACAGATCGATAAATTACATAATAATTCCCCAGGCCTCTTCTTAAACTTGTTGTCATTTAACAATACTCACTCGAGCCCTTATGGCTCTAATACCTATTGCCTGGCAACAAGTTTTCCGAGATCTGTCATATTATTTGCAATTGATTCTCATACAACACAATACATATTACAAACTCTGTTTTCGTAAACTTTTAAGGTTGGTACCCTGTATTTATTCCAGAAAACGATCAATTTTCCGATTTAGATACTGCTTAAACATTCTATTTTCCCCGATTCATTGTTACGCCAATGTAGAGAACCCAAACGGTTGGTATTACACATTCATTTAATACCGCGTAGGGGACCATCACACTCAAACAACAATAATAATATAATAAAGTCGGTGAAACAAAGCTACCGTACCCTAAGTACAAAAGGGCTATTCAACAATTAAGAAAATCAGATGTGAAAAGGGCGACCTTTTCCCCTACGGGTAGTGGCAGTAAACCATCAAACAAGAGGGAGTTAAAATAGCGCCCTTAACAAGCAATAAATAGGTTTGTTCCTGGATAATAATACTGTACATTGGCGTGAATTATTTGAAGGATAAAGGCCCTAGCCGATTAACAACGTTAATTTGGGCACCTACACATTTTTGAAACCTGACTCTGAGGTGTTGTTTGGATTAGTTTGGATGTTCTTTTACTAAATTTTTGCCTTCTGAGATACATTAGGGGCGTTGCGAATGCAAAAAAAAAACATTTCTCAGGAACAATCTGCATTAAAAGTTTTGGAAATCCAGCCGCCTTTTCGACTTTTACCGGTTCAATACAAAATCACGATTATCATTGATTTATATATTACTCAGCTTCACCTAATTATTAGATCTGACGTATTATAACCACATTCCTGTCGCTACATGAAATAACATTCAAACAAGTAGACGGCTGTTGTCATGTAGTTGATTTGATATATTATCTAGCTTGTGCAAGATATGAAATTAAAACTGACTGACCAACTGAAAAACTGACTCTTTAGAGAAGAAGGAGTCGAAATAACAAATGATAAATATAATGAGATTGAAACAGAAGAAGAAATGAATGAAATAAACGGTCAGGCAAAAAGTAGCAACGGAGAAGATTCTTGAACTTTTCAATACAGATTCTTCTGTATATTTTCCAGAGAAATCGAATAAAATGAATATTAATGCAAAAAAGCCAAAAAAAAAGTTTCATCACAACAAGCGTTCTAGTGAGCTATGAAGTTCCAAAAAATCTAGAAACATAAGTTTTTGCTGGGATTAGCGGCTGAGATAGATGCCAGAAAGTGAAAAAAGTTCTGATACAGTTTTTTTTTGCGTTTGCAGCGCCCCTGATGCATCTTAATGCCGGTACACACTTGTTGCATCCGTTTCAATTCATCGAATCATTCCATTTTGGTATGATACGTTGCAACATTTGCGAATTTCTTGATGCTTTTATTTACTCGCGTATCCGTATTATATTGCCGAATGGGAAAGATACGCGTAGCTGTAAACTACTTCATTTTCTCACTCCTCAGTGCCAAAAGATACTCCATTTTCTTCTCACAGTCATCAACGGAACTATATCTAGTTCTTTGCGATTTCCTTTCAAGCATCTTGCTTTTGAAACTTATTGAAATGATCTGGATGTTTCAAAAAAAAGATAAGTAACATTGAAATTATTCATTCATCATTATTCTTTGCATTTTCACTGAAGTATGCCAACAAAACATTCTCGCTGTATACTTGAACATTTTTCTCGGCGCATCACTTTCTGAACCGATTGTAGGCGGCTATATCGTATGAAGATCTTGACTTCGTAGGCAGCAAATTGCTTATTTCAATATTTGCAACCTCCACAATCTCTTCCGACTCACAATTATTCATTGTGCACTAAACAAACTTTAAACTGAACCAAACTAGCATCTTAATATGACATAATGACAAAATATGTGTTTTTAAGTTAATGAGACCGTGGAAAAAATAGTATATACCATTCGGAAGTGCTATTTTTTCCTCGGTGCATTGTGCAGTTGCAAATTGCACCTCTGCCAAAATAATGCATTTAGTATAATGTACTATTTCATAAATTGAATAGATGAGGCTTTTACTTGATGTAGATCCATAGTAAGTGATGAAATCAAACAATTTTATTTTGTAAAATCTACATTGTAATTAAACATAAAGTGACGCGTTTCGCTAACGCAGTAGCTTTTTCAAACGTTGGAGGTATAATGAGAAACTTTCTATTTATACAGTGCCTTAATACTAAATTATACGGAAATTTAACAATAAAATTATAATCTATTTACAAGGAAATGAAAAGAATTTGTCTAAATATGGAATTAACTGAAGAATTTAACAAGTTCACCTGGAAACTCATTCACAACCATCCTACAGGAATCTTTCTAGGTAAAAAGGTTTAATAATGGAGAATTGTTAATATCAAGTTGGTCGTTCAGAAGATTATCTGAATATTTGTTTTTATTCATCTCTAGGGCTTCTAAAAGATTTAATTTGAATGATTTAGTTTCTATATGCAAAATTTCAAAATTTGAATCGAAAGAGTGTTGGTTTGCTAATAAATGATTTGAATAGTTGGAATCTAATTTTTGATTGTCATAACTACGTTTGTGTTCTGAAATTCTAGTTTTAAAATTCCTAAAAGTTCTACCTATATAAATTTTATCACAGTCGTCATTACCACATTTTAATTTATAAACTCCTGATTTATTTAGTTTTGAAGATTTGGATTTGTTGTTTTTAATGAATTTGGATAAATTGTTGTCAGTTTTGAAGCAAATATTCAAGTCTAAGGTTTCTAAAAATGATTTTATTTTTAATGATGGTATTCCAAAGTGAGTTAAGCTTTTAAATTGGTTATTTTTGTTTTTATCAGAAGGAAATACTTGTCCTTTAGGGAAAAAGTCCTTTAGGGAAAAAGTGCATCAACATTGGCATAATATGTGGTTAAGTTCAAGCAGCAAACTGAGAAAAGTCAAGCAAAGTATAACACCTTCGAAAACATTGCCCACTAAAAGAAGAACACAAACCATTTTGACACGACTACTCTGGATCATACACGTTACACTCACGAGTATCTTCTTAAAAGGGAAGATCCAACTATGTGCATGACATGTGATGTACAAATAAGTGTTGAACATGTATTAGTGCAGTGTCCGGTTTTTGAAATAAATCGTAAAATGTGTAATTTTCCGTGCTCCATAGACTTGTTATTGAATGATCACTGTAACGTGGATAATCTTATGAAAAATTTCTGAAGGACATTGACATTTATGAGAAAATCTAAATAATATGTTATGTAGATGATTATTTAACAAACCATACTGTACCACTGCTAATAACCCAAGGCGGTTGATGCAGTTTATTTCTAAATAAAAAAAAAATAATTCCATATTTAGACAAATTCTTTTCATTTCCTTGTAAATAGATTATAATTTTATTGTTAAATTTCCGTATAATTTAGTATTAAGGCACTGTATAAATAGAAAGTTTCTCATTATACCTCCAACGTTTGAAAAAGCTACTGCGTTAGCGAAACGCGTCACTTTATGATTAATTACAATGTAGATTTTACAAAATAAAATTGTTTGATTTCATCACTTACTATTTCATAACTTATAAAGCGTTAGAATTTAGTTATTTGTTTAACTAGGCAGCAAAGTAGTAGTGAGGCTAGGAATTCAGCTAAGGCAGTCAATCTACTTTGCTGCCGAGTTGAACATATAATTTTTTCTCCGATTGTTCATAATGATATAGGAGGATATTGTATTTGCAAATTATCTGAGGAAAGAAAAGGCCTATTCGTTCAAAATTGTAGTAATTTTACCATCAATGTTAATAACAACTGAACATATGTTTTTAAATTCTTGTTAAAAGTGTTATCTAATAATTGCTAATAAATGCTTACGTCAAATGTTTTATTCCAATTGAGTATAATCACTTTGCTGCCTGCCTAGGCAGAAAAGTACCCACTTTGCTGTCTAGGCAGGAAAAGTAATACTTTGCTGATTGATATGTGTCAGCAAAATTAATATTTGCTGCCAATCGGAGAAAATTATTATCATTCTGCGATATCTACATTGTTATCACAAATATTGTTAGGATGAATTTTTTCATCAAATTGTAATGAATAAGTGAAGTCTAGCTTCGAGTGATTTTCTCCTGTAGGTTATACAGCGCGCCCATTGAGTAACGCATACATTTATCATCAGCTGAATAAATAGTAGGTAATATGAAAAATATTCAAAAGAAGTTGATTTTTGATTTTAAGCACCCAGAACTTGTACGTCTCTCTCATTGAACGGCAAGCAGAATCAAAGGGAAATAGAGAGAATAGAATGGACATAATTATTACTCATATGCTTCCTGTTTGTCCAGGAAAATTTCATCCCTCCATACAATTGAAGTACTGTTGATAAATCTTTCCAATTAGATTGCAAGTTTTAAATCACTGCCAAAACGTTTGCTATTGCGCCTGCTCTTCGCACGACGTCTTTGTTTAACAGCGACGGCAACAGAACTGTCAAAAGTAAACATTGCGTGTTACTGGAATAATTTGATTATGTTATACGTTATATATCAATTCTGGAATGTATCAGCTCCTCAGGCCATACCAAACATATCGATCAAAACTCCTAGCAGCAAATTGTTTGTCTACGCTCCACATAATTAAACAATGTGGCTCATTCTTACACGACGATATCCTGGTTTCCGATAGAAATGTTTGAATTCTCCAACTTATTACTGTGATCCCCGAACAATGAACATACCAGAAGAGTAAACTGACGTATTATCCTATGCCAAGATAAACAATGTCAAAGTTCATTTATTCATTATGCTGCATTTCACAGATGTTGCTATTTCGTATTGTTTAAAATGTAGGTAATCATCATCCAAAGACTTGAATTTTGTTGTTTTTCAATATGTCCTTTGATAATTATTATATGATTGAGATAAATGTATGGAAAGCGACTCCTTTAATATTTAACAATGTATTGAATTTCCTTCATAAATGAGTGAAGGTTTATAAACAGGATGTCAATTAGAAGTTATCTGGAATTCTGTTTATTCACAACCATATATGCAATTGAAGGTTATAAAGTGTCATATCACACACCTCCACTTCCCGCCCTGTTAAATAATGTAATCGTTAATATTATCTATTTTAGATGAATATTTTTTATAATTAAAAATATAACACATTGATAAATATTATAATACCTATTTCTGGAGAGGTACAATCGATCAATTCTTCATCGGAGGACATTTTTCATTATTTATCATTCGCGAACTTGATATTCATCCTACTTTATCTGACATTTATTTATATTGGTGACAGTTGTCAAATGTATTATTATTCACAACCATATATGTATTGTAATGCTGTCATTACTAACGTCATTGAAGGTAAGAAAGTGATATATTACACACCTCTATTTCCCGCCCTGACAACCCGCCCTCATCGATCATTTCCCGCCCTCATCAATCACTTCCCGCCCTCTAAAATATTGTGATCGTTAATATCATCCATATCAGATGAATATTTTTCATATTTGAAAATATAACACAAATATTATATTAACTATTTAATAGCAAACAATGGAAACCAACAATGAACTAAAATACAACAAACTTCTTATTGAAATTAATGGTTAAATTTGAATTATTATAACTTAATATCCATCCTACTTTATCTGACAATTATTTATATTGGTGACAGTAGGTAGTTGTCAAATGTAATATTTTAGGCGTGCTCAGAACAAAATGAAGATTCATTAATTTTGATTGGGATATAGTTGGAATAATACCCTTCTTGGTGTGCGTCATCGATTGTTAATGTCTTTCTAACACATAACGTAGGAAGAAATGGAAAAAAAGGCAGGTCGGTGATTAATCCTAATCAAAATATCTCAATAATGAACCGTTTAAATGTATTACAAATCTTAACCCTAATCTTTGACTCACAAAAATTTGATTGGTTGTTTAGATTACGCGCAAGCTCAACCTATCAATCAAGAATTTGAAATACTATGGAGGCGTTACTTTCGTAGCGGCAATGTGTCTTACGTCTTTTTCCACTGTCACACTGACAGTTCTCGACAGGTCTGTACTTTGTTGTTTACGGTCAATTATTATTCATGAAAAGTGAATATTGATCTTATTGTTATATTTGTTTAAATTATTCAAAAATAAGCATAGATACACGGAAAAACATCAGTATTTTGAAAGTTTTCAAGTATTTTTAGTTAGGAAAAGAAGCTTGTGATTATTAATTGCATAGCCTTTTCTAATTTGGCTGAATAATACGTTCCTAATGATTTTATTTATCAAATTTAAGGTTAACTTTATGTCAAAATAGCAAATAAAATAAACGACATGCCGAAAACCCGGATATACGTCACAATCTATGACGCACACCAAGGAGGGTATTATTTCAACCATATGATGGTTGTGAATAAAATAGTATACAAACCTCGGTAGGAAGTTTCATTCCTGTCTCGAGATAGCTAACCTCTCAACAGTAATGAAACTCTCTCCACCTCGGTGTGTAATATACTATTTTTTCCAGTAAATGTGACAAAACCGCTTATATTGAATGTTTACATTTTTTTACAGCTGTTTGTTTCGATTTTTCCAACTCAACTGTGGTAGATATCGAGAAAAAAATTTGAAGGAATTTTATTCATTATTCATTTATTTCATTAGTAAAATTATATTTACAAGACGGTGAATCCTTGTGTACTGTGCAAAAATGAAGTATAATTGATGTTTACAAAACATCCTTTCACAAATTATCAATATTTCTAATCAATTAAATTGTCACACAGCACGGCAGTGTCATTGGAATGAGTGACTTTTGCTTTGTCTATTGCTATCCCTGTTTTCGAATGAGAGAATCGATTCAGATGTTGGTTGTAAACAAAGTATGTTGTCAGTAAAACGGGTAGTTCATCTAGTCCTACACTAACAGACCTGACAACATCCTCATTATCTTTACGCCAGGTTATGTTTGAGCGACCTGCGGCTGTATTCTTGACTGAGGGAGTGAAGATTCCCGAGAGAACAGATATTTTGTCTTTGTCACTGCAGTGACAGAGTAGCCAGGCAAAATAAAGACAAAATATGTGTTCTCTCGTATAGCTCTACTCCCACAGTCAAGAATACAGCCCCAGGGGTCGCGACGCAAAAGATCTGACCGTTACGCGTTACGTTACGCTACGTTGCTTCGTTATGTGCCTTGCTTGCGTGCTTGTGCCTTTCTCGTTTACGAAGCAGCGATTCATAATAATAAATGTGCTCCTGCCGGGATTTGAACCCGTGCCGCCCGCGTGCAATGCGAGCATTCTAACCACTGAACCACCGATGCTATATTGAAGTTCTATGCAAAGCTGGTATTCGCAGTGCTAGTGATCTACTTGAATTTGTTCGGATGAATTTTCACTATTATTTCCATAATTTTTTTGCGCGATTAAAGGGTTTAGCACATTTACTTTTCGAAATACAGGGCGTTGAAATTTTGAAAACTTGAATGTTTTAATTCGATAACTTTAAAATGGATGGATAAATTGATTTGACATTTGGCAGGTAGTTTTTAAATGTAAAAGGGCATATTTTGAAAGAAATTGTATTTTGTGCAACTAGTGTGGATATGATGGCCATATCGCACGAGGACGAATATGGAGCACAACGTTGTAGGCGGAGTGCTCAATCGTTCAAGTGCGATATGGACAATCCACACGAGTCGAGCAGAATATTTTTTCTACTACCCACTCAGGAAAAAATCTAGAAAATAAAAATTTCTATTAACTGTAATATAACTTCAATGTGAAAATTTAACAATTCAAATTTATGTTTCCACTAATTTTGTGGTAAACGTACAGTTTTTGAATGTCCAATTTGTATAATGCTACGGTTTCCTTTTTCAAATATACGATGATGTTATGAGTAGATGTTGCCAGTCGGACTTCCTCATGAAGGGTACCGTACCATTATCTATAATAATGAATATTCTGCTAAATATTTCAAACGTCCACCTGTTGTCGTTATTAATAACAAGCAGAATAATTATTTAATAAAAAAATTAACAATAAAAAAAACTCCCTCGCGGGGTATCGAACCCGGGTCTACTGCGTGAGAGTCTGGTATGCTTACTACTCGACCACCAAAGAATATGCAAATCGTTTATCTATAACGTCAGATGTATTACATAATGTTTGCTTAAAAGGAACTAAAGTTCCTACCGTGTGTCCCGCGACACGTTCTACCTTTTTTTTGTTAAGCCGCGTCCACATTAGTAAAAATTTTTGTTGTGTGTGAGAATTCGACACAAATTTATGTGTGCGTATAAATTTATGCTAGTGTGGACGTGTTCGCTACGTACAGTGTTGCCAGATATTACAAACTCTCATGCGCCAATGTATTAAAATGCGCCAACAATGCGCCACCTATGGTTTCAGATAGCGCTCTATTCTAATTTTCAATCTATGATTTTAATTCATACAACGTGACCACATTTGACGCTACAAGCTAGCGTCACGCGTGAAAACTAAGGCGGTTAGATTTAAATATCCGCTATTATTTGCTTTTGGGTGTCAAAAATTATTTTACTAATGCTAATGCAGATTTTATATTGAATCTCAAAAAATTATAGATACAAATTGCTTTCAAAATAAATAACTGTGAAAAATATTGTTATATCTTCCTATCTAGTCTTACTTCAAAGTGAATATACATGTTACTATACTAGTTATTATAAAAGTTTCGAATTTTTTCTATTTTCCCCATATATGTTCCGTTTTATGTTTATCTGGAAGACTGGAAATCGGTAACGGCAAAGAATACACAAGTGTAACGCCGGTAACAGTAACAGAAGTCAGAACTACAGAAAAAAATAATAATTGTCAGCTATCACCTGTCAGTACTGTCTCAACCACAGACTAGGTCACAACAGACACATGACACTTATGTTATGTCAGCAGCTCTCTTGTCGCCTTCTTTTTTTATCATCTACAGATTGGACCACGGTCTTGGTCTGGAATCTGGATGGACTCTATCACTTGCTAAACTCTTTGCCTATATAGTCAGAGCTAGACTACACGCTTAAGCTCAAATTTTAAAGCGCCGCTCTTGGCGCCCTGGCGCAATTACTAAAATTTCAACCGCCATTTCAATTTTAAATGCGCCACTTTGGCGTGAATGCGCCACACCTGGCAACACTAGCTACGTACAAGGGCCCGCAAAAATTTTCACCGCAGACTACACACGCGATCAGTGGCTTGTCAGTTCTAATTCAGACATCAAAGAGACTTGTGCCGCAACATCGTTCTAGTGAGCGTCGTCTTTTTTGAGGTTCACTTCACCAACACTACAAGCTAGAAACCGCCACACACGTGCCGATCGTAGCCGCACAGCGCACAACGTAAATATTTATGCTGACAGTTTGCCGAATTTGCGTCGAAAATATTTGTGCCGAACGCTACAACGTAATTGTTTACTTATGTGAATGCGGCTTTAGATGGTACCTACGTTCATTTTTTATGAATCTTATCGTGAATGATAAATTGTTATCCACCCTGAACCGATTTGAATCAACCTATAACACACTTTTAAAATCAGAAAAGGAATCTGCTAATTGTAAATAAATTGTTATTGACATTATTCTTCACCCTGTATAACAGATAAATTTAAATCAAAAAACGACCTTTTCCAGAACTTTTCATATTACGCGAATAATTAATTTATTAAATTTACATGGAATCGAATAAAACTGTAGTGTGTCGTAAAATGTGTCCATTAAACTTACTACTAATTAGAAAAAGTGCATAACTATAAGATAAATAAAATTCAACTGATACTATAACAGCATCGCATCTAATATCTAATATGCGCATCAAGTTGATAGGTCCATCACATAACATGATGATTAATGACAGTTTCCTTGTTACCTCGAAATTTCATCAGTCACTCCACTCCTCATTAAAGTACAAACTTTACGAAACTATTAATGCAATTAACTGGTTTTAATAGTTATATTAAAATATTGTTGTAGTTGAATCAAAATAATTTCATTATATAGGGTGTTCCGTGAATAAGTACCGCAAATTAGAGGCATGATACAGGCTGCTTAAAGGTGTAGAAGAAATACACATTTTATTTCATATCTTCTCGGGGTATGAAAGTACAAATTTAAAATTTTTCGTACGCTCCTTTGTTTTTTCATGTCGTGAAAAAAAATTTCATCAATAATTAAATGTAAGAGACACATTCACGAATTGACGGACTATTGATCTACGCTCTACGAATAATGAATTGAAAAATTGAAATGTACAGTGAAAGTCAAATGAAGCGCACCACCAGATTAGGTTGAGACCAAGGCCGGCGTTAGGGGGGAGCAAGCGGGGCAAAGGTACACGGGTCCGGGTTTCAAAATTGAAACTAGTTTATCTTTAGATCTTGCACCGAATTAATATCTAATTCTTATCAATTATGTTCTATTTTATTTTTTAAATCATAGTGAAAAAAAAATTGGGGGAGGGGCCCTGGTTGAGACTGCATTATTTAAACATCTGCTACAAATATTACAGAATAAAAATTCTGTAATGTTTGTCTGCTATAACCATCAAACAGATCTACGTTTTTAAGTTCATAATTGAAGTATTTCTAATACATTTTAGCGAAGGCTTGCCATAAATCATTGAAACTAATTGAATTTTTTATGAATCTTGATGTTTGCCTTGTGCGTTTCATTCGAATTTGACTGTACCTAGCATTTAAATATAATTTATGACGTGAATTGAACTTGATAACACTAAAAATACCATCGTTCGGTGATTACACTTAACACAAAAACGGTATGTTGATACAGACGTTGATATTGTTTGGATAGTTTTTTTATTCTATAAAAACTACAATAAATATTACTGAAACAGTTAATTATTTATGAAACAATTAATTATTCATGAAACAGTTAATTATTCACACCCTTCAATTATGGATTATTTTTTCCAATTCAGATATGATTGTCTGCAAGTTGTCGTCGATGAAGCTGCTTTAATAACTGGAGTACCATTTTTATTGGACCAGTCGGTTATTATACAATGCTATTCAAAAGTCCCCTCCCCCCTCGTATCTTTTGAACGGCTACACTTACATTAATAAAATTTGGAGGGTGAAAATAAAGTGTTGTAAACTTCTCTACGAATAGTAACAGGTGACGTAATAGTGATAGGTGACGTCACAGTACCACTCTGGCCAATAATTTTGAATACGACCTTATGGCAAGTGATATCTCGTTTGAAAGGCATTGACATTGGCTGGGCTACGTAGCCATATTAATTTTGTTTGGGCTTAAACTAATTTTGACGGATAAATTAAATAAATACCAAAATTATGGAAATTATTTTTTTAAATTTAATTAAACAAATATCAACAATGGATTCTTATAGCCAAGTGTTCGAAATGTGCTCCGTCTACTTCCTCACAGTGATACATCCTATTAGTAAACACTTGTCGTACTCGTTCGAATGTGTCAGCTGAAATTGCATTGCATTCTTCAATAATTCTTTCTTTCAAAACGCCCAAGCTATCTAGTGCCGTAGTATAAACCTTGGATTTCAAGTACCCCCTATAGGACCTCGCCGGCCGATCCAGCCACCTCGATATTCTCCATCCAGGTTACGTCTTACTGCACCATGATAATGTGCAGGAGCACAATCTTGTTGAAATGTTATTTCCAGATGGCCGAATTCATCTGGATTATCTTCCGGCATTTCAAGAATTAACGGCTCAATTGCATTTTGTAACATCTCCAGATACACTTCACGGCTTAAGTTTGAATTTGGGAAGACAGGACCAACTATGTGGTTCCCCAAAATACCTGCCCAAATATTGACTTTTTCTGGAAATTGGGTATGTTGTTCACGAAAGGTGTGAGGATTTGTGTCATTCCAATACCTTACATTTTGTGTATTCACATTTCCATTGAGGCAAAAAGTACTTTCCCCACTAAAAAAAATTGTTTTTGTGTAATGTGGGTTTTGACCAATTTTATTTGTCATACATTCACAGAATTCGAGTCTTCTGTCGGGGTCGTCATCCAAAAGGTGGTGCACCATTTTTAACTTGTATGGATGAAATTTATTTTTAGCCAACTCTCTCTGTACTGTACTTTAACTTACTCCACAGATAGACGCAACTTTAGTTGAAGAGGAAGTAGGGTTTACTACCATTTCAGCAACTATATCAATTTTTTATCATCACTAAATGTTGGTCGACCAGATCGCTTGGCATCTTGAACACTACCTGTTGCTTCAAACTTGTGTAGAAGCTCCCTTAAATAAGTTCTCGAGATAGGGCGATCTGGGTATCTCTCATTGAATAAACGTTCTGCTTCATGGAGATTCTTCCTAGATTCACCAATTATTAAGATAGCTGCTACTTTGTCGGCTTGAGTACGTACCATTTTGCCTATGTAAACTCTCAAACGTCTCGTTGAACAATAATAAAATTAATATTTAAGCTATTTAGAAAAACTTTGCAAAGCAACAAATACTATTAATTTAAAAACGTCAATTTTTTGACAACTAACCAGAGGCGGACTGAAAAATCGAAAAATCTTCAATATCTGAATGTGAAATAATAATTTTGGTATTTATTTAATTTATCCATCAAAATTAGTTTAAACCCGAAAAAAATTAATATGTAGCCAATGTCAATGCCTTTCAAACGAGATATCACTTGCCATAAGGTCGTATTTAAAATTATTGGCCAGAGTGGCACTGTGACGTCATCTATCACTATTACGTCACCTGTTACCATTCGTAGAGGAGTTTACAACACTTTATTTATACCCTCCAAATTTTAATAATGTAAGTGTAGCCGTTCAAAAGATACGAGGGGGGAGATGACTAAACTTTTGAATAGCATTGTAGAGTAGATGGAGTTTGCAGATGTACAATAACCAATTGAAGCTCCTTCAGGATTAATTATTTTCTGATTGTGTGCTTCCTCTAATGAAGTTTAACAGAATGACAGCGTTCACGTAAAACTATTTTTGTTCGATTATTGATGCCATGATTGATGCGTTCACTGAAATGACTTATGTTCTATTGGACAAACTATTTTTGCATTTTTATAATTGAACTTTCGGCAGCATGTTTAGAAAATTCAGCTGTAACGAAGCAACTTTTATTTTTTTTTCTAAAAGCAATAGTAACGATGACAGGGGGTGGTAATTTATAATGAATAAACCTGTACACACAAATAGGTTACTTAGTTGTAATATTTCAATAATTTTCTTTCCTCAATGGAGTCAAGACTTGACAAATTTAATTGCTATCTAAGCCACTGCACCTTGGTGATTTTAAGCCATATAACAAAGCACCCCACGCGTGAGGCCATTTCTGGTCATTCCTCCCATGCCTTTCTACCTGTTATGACTGCGCTGAAGTTTTTCTCGAAGCTATACTTGGAAATCATCTCGTCCGATGGTATTCCCATTATGAAGTCTATTCCCAACTAATAAGTGCTTGCCCTCTGCTCAATCTATAGTGATTGATATGGCTTCGCCTTGTATGTAGACACGATGTGGTGGCAGGTTCAGCAAAAGACTTCTAGTGCAGCTGTTGGGGCTGTTCTCATGGCTTCCGGAGGTTAGGTTAGGTTAGGTGTGTGGTGAGTGGGTCTATAAGGCCCTCTACTGCGACTCGCAAATATTCAGTAGCATCCAGGCAAGCCAATACGTACACCATTATTAAATCAAAGAATAATAAAAGGCATTAAAACTGAACCTTATCGTCTTACTCTTGAATTCCCAGTTTGAAGGTAAAAACACGCCAAATTGAGGAGATGAAGGAACAAACACGATAAAACATCCACATTCTTTTACTATGTTCAACTGGATATTAGATTTTCTCTATAATTACTGATAGAATGTTTCGAATTCAATTCATCACCTCGATATAAGAATAACGAATTTCACCAGGAGTATCCTCCGAAACGGTTGTCTGGTTTGATGGTCTATTCTAAGTAAAAAAGTATGGAAGGTCTATTCAAAAAAAACCAGATGACCATAAATATGCACCATTCACTACAATAAACTTCGAAGAAAACAAAAAATTAGTTAGTTGAAAATTCCATTTTGTGCGCATAAAAGTTTGGGTACCAAAGAAAAAATATTCTCTTTCGTATGCTGTTCAAAATCCACAAACGATAATACTTTATTCAACAATGCTTAAAGGTAGTCAATTAAAAGCAGTGGTGTCGTAAAAATAGTTTTCAATACACATCAGACATAGTTTTTTATCTTTAAGGGCCATTCGCACCGATTATCCTAAAAAGTCAGACTTAACTAAGTGAAACTTGAAATTTGAGTGGAATTTCGTTCGCGCCATACCTCCCTTAGCTAAGTGGGAGGTTCTATTTGACAACGCCGCAATTTTTAAAATCTTTTTTTGAGAAAAAAGATCTTGCCAGAATTTAACGGCAGTCGTTTGGTCCAGTTTGATCTATGCGTTTGATATTAGTTGGTTTCATCTTTGGTTTTGACGTTTTGATATGTATTTTATCTTCCGAGTCATTTTAGGGCCATTCGCACCGATTATCCTAGAGTCATACTTAACTAAGAGACACTTGTAATTTTAGAGGATGAACTTTGTTCGCGCCGTACCTCCCTTAACTAAGTGGGAGGTTCCATTTGACAACGCCGCAATTCTTAAAATCTTTTTTTGAAAAAGAAGATCTTGTCAGGAATTAACGGCAGTCGTTTGATCCAGTTTGATACATGCGTTTAATACTAGTTGGTGTCATCTTTGGTTTTGACGTTTTGAAATAGTATATTATGCAATGAGCACAAAATGATGCCCATTTTGCACGAGTGTGAAATTTGCAACACGAGACGAAGGCATGTGCTGCAATTCATACGAGTGCAAAATGGCCGTTGCGAATTGCATACTATACTTTTTCTATGACAACATATAGTTCACGTTTAATACATGCATACATTGCAAAAACTTTGAAATAAATAAACTGATAATATTTCATTACTACGAATTCGTCGCTAATGGGCTTTCTATCAAAATTGAAATATAAATTGAAGAAATATGTAAATATTTTATTTATTTCTATAAGGTACACAGAAATAGAAGCCTATAAAAATGTATTTATACAAAACAACTATGAAATAACTCGTTAGCTACTAAAACTTTGGCAGAAACGATCTGCTGACATTTCATCAATTTGTCAAAATTTGACAAGCCGTAGTCTTCGTGATTTTAGAGTGAATCTAAACCTATCACGGAATATTCCACTTCGCATTTGTTGCTTAGCAGCTTGCCTAGCAGCCGATGCAAAAATGAAATTCTGTATAAAATGTGCTTGTTTATGATTGAAGTTACGGTTATAAAATGAACATTTATCGAGGTTGTCGTAGAAAAATTATTTTTTCTTCCGAGTCATTTTCTCGGTCATTTTAGTAGTTTAAAATATGAGCGAAGTAAAACGATCTCGTGGAATAAATTTCACAAAACGTGAAAAATCATTATTATCAGATATTATTAGCAAGTATGAAAAAGTCATGGGAAATAAACAATTTCAATTTCTCCTAGAAAATTGAGAGCAGTTTCCTTCGTCATTCTAAATCTTAGAAATACCATCTAAGGAACGAATGTATTTAAATAATCGTTCCTTATATATAACTGTCTGGGTATGACGTATTACATATATCAATTATTTCTAAATCGTCATCATCTTCTAACATTTCCATTCCGATAAGACAAATCACAAATACAAAGATCTACCATCTACCAAAGCACAATTTACTCAAATCTAAACTGTCATAAATCAACTTCAAAATTAGTATTTCGAGGTTAAGTGGAACTTTAAGCCGTGGATATTCCGAGCTTAGTTAAGGTATCCTTAACGTCGCGTTAAGGGTGCCTTTAAATACGGTGCGAACGACTAAGTGACACTTAGTGGATTTGAGTGACAATTAACGTTTAAGTGTAACCGGTGCGAATGGCCCTAAGTAGTTAACCGATGTGAAGAATAGCTTCATTATATTAGAGCACACCTTCAACAGTTAATAAAGCTATTCATAATCAGTCAAACAGTGTTTCATTTCAACTGAAGCCAATTTGGAACTACCTGAGTAGCAATTGGGCATTGCAAACCCAATTAGTTGTTATATAAAGATAAGCTCAACATAGTTGAGAAACGATCACTCAAAGAATCGATACCTGACAATTTTTTTCGAATGAACGCGACCATTTTGAACTGAAAGGATTAGAAACAATTTATCGTTTTGCTTATAAACTACCTTCATTCGCAGTAATAATATTTGAGAGGATACGACAACATTTTCATCGCTATTGTTTTTACGGTACATTAAAAGTGATTTAATGTAACCCTCACCTATATAGTATAGTTAAAGCACGTTTAACATACCCTTAACCATAGAGAACGCAAACAAGAAAGACGGCCCATGTTATTTCAGTTCAGTTTCAGTTACAGTAATCGCTTCTAATAATAATACAAATTTCACCTGATGTGCTCCGTTCCCTTTTGAATATGCGGTGCGGCTTACAGCTTACGGCTTACAGCTCCCACGGTTTTGCGGAACGATACGTATAATAGATGTTTGGAAGTATGTCGAGTTCGGAGCAATATCGCTAACTAGAAACAACAAAGAGGAAAGAATGAAATTACGGGGTTTGTGAATTCCTTGGTTGCTTTCGTTTATTTTGGCGTGGGATATTATATTATTCGATGCGGTACATTCGTGTCTCCATATAAACGAGACGCAGTTTTGTGTCCTTTTTTTATCTAGGGAAATAGATTCTGCGAGAGCTGCGCATATATCTTGTTTCTTGATCTGAACTAGATAATATTGGTACATTACGAGGAATGATTACAAGTCCAGCGATGTTAATGGTCATCTGAGATATACCAGTTCTGTCCCAATAGACCTAATGACTGATTTAGAAAACTTCAACAAGTGAATATTATTTAAACGATATCAAATCAGGAAATACAATAAAAGATTTAGCAATATACAAAAGATTGACGTCATACGTTTGTGGTCGTTGTTTCAACTAAGACAGCGGATTGTCATATTTTGTGTACACATTTTTACTAAAATAAATATAATTACAATTGTATTGTGGAAATTAGTGATTGCTTTAGATTTTTTGTGATTGCTTTAGACTCTTAGTAATCCATACAATTATTCCAATTCATTATTTCACTTACTCTTAGTGACTGTCATCATGCCTATTCAGTTGCTCCAATTGGTAAATCTGAAAGCTGATGCTGCAGGAGCAAACGCATTTGAAAAAGAATGCTTATCTCCAAAAAATCCATTACCTTCAGATTTTCAACTTGGTTCATGTACAACTCTGCGATCATTTTGAATTTTATCAAATGCCCCCTCTGTGCTTTCCCACTGCTGAATACAACTTTATATTGGAACATTATAAACTTTATTTTGAGTAACTGTATCAGTATACATATAGTACGAAGAATATTATTCGGTTACATTGAGCTCAACACAGAGTCCGTAAAAAGCAACAAGTATAAACTTCACGTTATGTTACGTTGCTTCGTTATGTGCCTTACTTACGTGCGTGTGCTCTCTCCTGAGTCTTTCTCTCGTTTACGAAGCAGCGATTCATATGCTTCGGCCGGGAATCGAACCCGGGCCGCCCGCGTGGAAGGCGAGCATTCTGCCACTGAACCACCGATGCTACATCAAAATTCTATGCAAAGCTGGTATTCGCAGTGCTGGTGATCTACTCGAATTTGTTCGGATAAATTTGTACTATTATTTCCATAATTTTTTTTGCGCGATTGATCTCTTTTGTTTATTTACAGCATCGGTTGTAAGGACGGTAGGTTGTGTTTAACACAAGTTTAACACAACGGTAAGTGATTTACTTACCGTTCAGACGTCGAAAAGTAATAAATAGCATAAAAAGAATTTCACCAAAATGCAAAATATATTTTAAACTGATCAAGAAGTATAAATGTCACTTTTGACATTTCGTTCATTTCGAAGAAATTTGAATTATTTTATTCGGAATTTATTTCAATACGATCGCGCAAAAAATGG
>CAJUYH010004773.1:0-25767 GCA_910591685.1 Galerucella tenella | reverse complement strand
CTTTTTGAATGTCCCATTTACAGCCCTCTAAGAAAAAATAGTTTTTTTCACAATGTTCATAATATTGATGACCTAGTACACTATCTTAACACTAATAATACACAAAATGGATTTTTTAAACTTACTGAATTAGCTCATAGCATTATTAGTATCATAAAGCTGCGAGCATTTGCACATGGTGAATGATTGACATTACCATCAAGTACACAGATATTTTATACTTTTATTTTTGTATTAACTATGTTTATGTCGTAATGTATCTCTAATTATGTTAATTCTTTACTTTATATTTCGTACCGAACCCTTGTGAAAAGATTTATCTTAGACACAATAAAACTATCTATCTATCTATAAAAACAAATAGAAGAGCAGCGGATCGATTGTGCGATGAAGGTGGATCCCAATAGGGCTAATCAATTGTAAGGTCAAAAGGAGAGTACAGCCGATACGGTGCTACAGATGTAAGGAGTTTGGACATCTGCAAAGGGAGTGTAAAGGTGAGGATGCGGAGGCTAAGTGCCATAAGTGTTGGGGCGACGGACACCAGGCCCAACAATGTAGAAACGAGGCTCATTGCAGAATGTGCAATGAAAACCATGGATCCGACCCGACAAAGTGTCCAGTATTTAGGAATTTAGTTAGGGAAGGGCAGATACAGGGGAGGAGACAGAAGAATGTGACATAATAATAATGGGGAGGTGAACAAAAGGAAGTCGGCAACTAATGGGTGGGAAGTAGACTTACAGCAGGATGTAGGGATTTATTTTAACAATAAAAAATTGGTGGTGCATGATGTAGATGAAGGGAAGAGGTGGATTAGGGTGGAATTTGAAACTTTATTGGTAATAGGGACTTATATTTCACCCAATATGGGGATAGAGGATTTCAAAGTAATTGTGGATGAAATCATGAGTCTAGTTGGGAAAGGGGGTAAAGAATGTGTTATGCGGGGGTCTTCAATTCAAAGGCGACAGCATTGGGGCAGCAATCAATGATAAGAGGGGAAGCTATATATTGGAATGGGCTGCACAGCTCGGACTGGTAATAGCTAACGAAGGTAAGAAGCCGACTTTTATCAGAGGGGCATCCAAATCCTTTATAGACATCACACTGGCCACAAAGGGGCTGGTGGGAAAGCTACAGGGAGGACGAGTAATGGATGGAGAGTCGCTGTCGCTGCACCAGCAAATTGTATATGGAGTAAAAGGGGGTAAATCCAAAAGGATACAGATGGAGGGACATTATAGTATGGATAGAAGAATTTTTAGGACGGAAGTGAATAGATTTATAGAGAAAATGGAAGGGGAAAGGATAGGATACGAACAGATGGGAGAAGCTTTGATAAAAGCGAGCAGAAAGGGAAAAACTAAATATACACAATATTGGTGGAGTGACAGGATGGAAGAGCTGAGGACAGGATGTGTTGAAGCAAGAAGAAATTTTACGAAATCGAAGGAAGATATGGAACGTGGGAAGAATATAAAGAACATAGGAAAGTGTTGAGGAAGGAAATTAAAAGAGAAAAAGGGAACAGTGAAAAAGGCTGTGTGAAGAGCTGGATGAAGATATCTGGGGTCAGGGGTATGAAATAGTAACAAGGGCCTTCAAGGGAGGAGGTCCATTCTATCAAATATCTAAGGAAAATAAAGAGGAAATCGTGAAAACATTGTTTCCAATGAGAGATGGAATAGTGTATGAGGATATCGAAAATGGAAAGGGAAGGAAATCCCAGTCTTTTCATCATATGAAATTTAAGAAGGGATCTCAAGACTTAAGGCAGGGAAAGCTCCTGGCCCGGATGGGATACCTGCGGAATGCCTGAAAGTGCTAGTAGAGGATCAGCTAGAAGCAGTGTTTCCTTTGAGCTGGAAGTTGGCAAGACTGGTATTAATCCTCAAATCTGGAAAGCCGGAAGGACAGGCATCGTCATATAGACCGCTATGTCTTACTAATAGCGTGTCTAAATTATACGAACACCTGATCAGAGGAAGATTAGAGGTGACACTGAAGAATAGTGGCGACTTGGCGGAAAACCAATTTGGTTTTAGAGTATGAAAGTCGACAGTGATGACAGTAGAAAAGGTCATGAAGACGGCAAATGCTACAAGGATGGGTAGTGTGAGGGGAAGATAGTGCGTTATGGTTATGGTTGACGTAAGAAATTCCTTCAACACCGTACCAACCAAGCATATTATTAGCGAATCAGTGAAAAGAGGGGTTCCACAATACCTATTACGGGTTTTGAGGAGATATTTCCAAGGAAGAAAAATAATGATGGGTGGGGGGATAGCTACGAGGTCACAGCGGGTATTCCGCAGGGATCGGTGTTGGACCGACTTTGTGGAATATCTTTTATGACCCACTCATGAGATTGGAACTGCCGGAGGGAGTGGATATAGTCGGATTAGTAGATGATGTTGCAATATTAGCTACGGCTACGAATAGGGAGCACTTGGAAATAATTGTAAATGGGGCAATGTGAACTATCAGTAAGTGGATGAAGGAGAAAGATATGGAGCTAGCACCAGAGAAGACGTCGGCACTGATCTTGTACGGACCCAGGGGAGGGAATGTAACTTTTGAGATGGGGAGGTATGGTATTAATCCTACAAAGGAATACCTAGGAACATGGTTGGATAGAGGTATGTCCTTTGGTACTCATATCAGGGAGATAGCAAAAAAGGCGGGGGCTGGAGCGGCGGCATTGGGTAGTGTGGTATTAGTTCCTAGCATTCGTTCCCTGACTGCTTCGACAGATGCTTGACAACACCGCAGAGCAGGCTTGACGTTGCGACAAGTGAATGACAGCAGATATATTTTAACACCTGAGCACCAGGAATTATTATGTTAACAATGACAATTACATGTATGTTAATTCTGATAAGTTAAACAATAAATCTTTACCACAATTGGAGTAGAATCCATACACCATCATACTACATTTTGGCGACGAGGAAGTGGAAACTCATTGTGTGTGTGAAGTTCGGAATGAATGTCGCGAACGGCGCGAATCCAATTTATAATAACTGCCAAATTAGCAAACTTGAGTTGAGGAACTAAAACAATTAGTTTTTGTGATAAATTTACCCCGAACAGACGTTTTTAGTGTGTGTGTGCAAGATGACTACGAACGATTACGCCAAAGACTTTCGTTTTGAGAGGTTTGACTCTACCAAAGAGGAGTGGGAATATCATGCTCAGAGGTTTGAGATGGAATTACTAATACATGGGTTGTTAACAATAGATACCCAGGAGCAAAGACGAAATCTGCTTTTATCTAAGGTAGGCCCAGAACCATTTAAAATTTTAGTCGACCATTTCAAGCCAGATCCGGTGAATACCAAGACCTATCAGGAACTGAAAACAGTACTAAATAGCTATTATGGCAAGCAAACATATATTTTTGCTGAAATAATACAGTTTGCATCCAGATTTCGTGAAGACGATGAATCTATAACCCAATTTGTTACTGCATTGCGAGGGCTAGCTGGAAACTGCGAATTTGGTGATCGTTTACGGGAACGATTACGTGATCAGCTGATCATTGGTTTAAATTCGCCTGAGTGGCAAGAACAAATTATTGGGATGCACCCAACAAATAAAGCAGCTTTGGAACAGGTTCAAGCTTCTGCTACTGCTTTTGAACAAGCTGCTATTCAATCAAAGCGTCTAACAGAAATTTCAAAATCACAACCTGGTGCATATGCAAATTATTTGAATAAATATCCAAATAATAAAAAAATATGGCAAAAACACTCACAAAAAGCATCTACCAGTACTGATAAGCATATAGTTATCTTAGATCCGAACAAACAGTGCGTTTTTTGTGGAAAACTCAAACATCAGGACAAGAGCGATTGTCCAGCATTTGGAAAAAGATGCTCGGAGTGTTCTGAAAAAAATCATTTCGCCCGTGTGTGTATCTCAGCAGGGAATTCAAAAATAGTTAAAAATAAACAAAAACGAAGTACTCGCCATGTACGAGATGCTACTGAGTCAGATTATCAACCCTCTGAGGAATCTGAGGATACAGGTAGCGACTCCAATGAGAGTGGTTTTGCAAATGTTACAAATGTACGAAAAATGAACTGAATAAACAAAGTAATGATCAAAGTTCACATTAACAATTTAAAAATCGAAATGCTGTATGATACTGGCGCAGCCCATTCGGTGATAGGCAGAAAAATTTGGCAAAAATTAGGTAAACCAAAATTGAAACAAACTCAGAATCTCATTGCCTATACTGATTTAGAAATACCCACTCTAGGAATAATCGAAGTTGATGTTCAAGCTTTCAATGGGCAAAAACATACCTTACCCTTATATGTTGTTGAAACTGATGATATCCCACTTTTTGGATTAGATTGGTGTTTAAAATTCAACCTAGTACTGCCACCTGGATCAAGAATATGTAATTTGACATCTGAATCTGATATAATAGCCCAGGAGAAAAATCATCCAATAGTCCAGGAGCAAATGTCTGAATTCGGTAAAATTTTGATGGAATTTGAAGAACTTTTTAGTGGTGAGCTAGGGGTCATAAAAGGGCTCCCAGCCAAAATCCACATCGATGAGAAAATAAAACCAAAAACATTCCGGTCCGCAGAGATCGACAGACTCATTAGGGAAGATGTATTAGAACCAATCGATACTTCGATCACTCCTTTTGAATGGGCATCACCAATAGTCATTGCCATGAAATCGAATGGAAATTTGCGAATATGTGGCGATTTTCGTGTTACCATCAATCCCCTTGTCCAGATCGATAATTACCCACTTCCGAGATTTGACGATATCACTGCGAAATTGAGTGGAGGACAGTATTTTTCAACTATTGATTTGAAGGATGCGTATTTGCAATTGAAGGTACATCCTGATTCCAGAAAGTACCTGGTAATCATTACGCATCGTAGGTATTTTGCCTATAAGCGGCTTCCTATCGGAGTATCATTTGCTCCAGCAATATTTCAGCGCACCATGGACCAAATCCTGTCAGGTCTAGATGGTGTGGTATGTTACCTCGACGACATCTTAATAACTGCTTCCACTATTGCCCAACATAACCAACGAGTTAGATCAGTTTTGAAATGTTTACTAGCTGCGGGAGTTAAAACACAAAAAGCAAAATGCCAATGGCTGAAAAATAGTATTACATTTTTAGGTCATAGAATTGACAGCGAGGGCCTGCATCCAACACAGGACCGTATTCAGGCAATTCAGAACATGCCATGCCCAACAAATACTAACCAACTTCGTTCATTTCTTGGTTCTATCACTTATTATAGAAATCCTCCATGTACATTGTGTACCACTATACAGATTACTGAAGAAGGGTCAAAAGTGGGAATGGAATGAAAATGATGAAATATTTGCGAAGTTGAAAAAGAAACTGACAGCATCAGATACTTTGGTACATTATAGCCATGATCTACCTCTAGTGATTACCAGTGATGCTAGTGATAAAGGCGCTGGTGCAGTCTTGTTCCACAAATATCCAGATGGACAAATGAGGCCAATAGCTTTCGGTTCAAGAAAATTCTCCGATGTGGAAATGCGTTATTCCACCATTGATAAGGAAGTTTTAGCACTCATATTCGCTGTAACTAAATTCCACCAATATGTTTATGGTCGTCGTTTCATGTTATTGACTGATCATAAACCGCTTGAAAGAATATTTGGAGAAAATCGTGAAACTCCAAAAGTTGCCAGTAATAGGTTACTTCGGTGGGCAATGCTATTGAATAGTTATAATTTCACCATTGCTCACCTAGCTGGGAAAGAAAACGCTGCAGCTGATGTACTCTCCCGATTACCTATAAATGATGATACCATATCAAGCCTTGAGGAGGAAGGGCTTCCCAAAAGAGGACATTTGCTGAACTTACGTCTACGAAACTTGCCAATTACCAAACCAAAGTTGAGAGACGAAACAAGTAAGGACCCAAAGTTCCAAAAAGTATTACACTGTCTAAATACTTATTGGCCTGATAAGAAGAATATCCCAAAAATAATTTTACCATACTATGAAAAACGCAACGAACTGTCGTTTGAGGAGAATATTCTTTTATGGAAGGGGAGAATATGCATACCCGAAACACTACTAGAGGAGGTTCTCATGCTCTTACATGATGGCCACCCCGGCATAAGTGCTATGCAGTCTATGGCCAGATATCATGTATATTGGCCTAACATTGATTTGGAGTTGGTTGACCACATCAAATGTTGTGTTTCCTGCCAAGAGTCGAAACAAAACGATCGGAAAGTTCCTTTATATCCTGGGAGCGTGCCACCCGAGCCATGGTCGCGAATACACATAGACTTTGCCGGACCATACGAAGGAAAAATGTGGCTAATTATTATAGACAGTTATACGCGATGGTTGGAAGTGCTTTCGGTTAAAAACATTACGGCAGAGACAACAATCCGTGCGTTAGGAGTAGTTTTTTCCAGATTCGGTCTTCCCAAATTTCTGATAATGGGCCACAGCTCGTTTCAGAGAATTTCGAACATTTTTGTACAGTGAATAACATAACTCACATTAAAGTTACACCGTATCACCCTAAATCAAATGGACTAGCGGAGCGTGCGGTACGTACATTCAAAGACCGAATGAACGCGAGTGACAAAACTTTGGACTTAAAAACGCGATTGAATAAGTTTTTGTTCTCCTACAGAAACACCATTCAGCGATCAACAGGTAGAACCACGAGTGAACTTATGTTCTCTAGAAAACCAAGAACTTTATTCGACCCGATTTGAAACGTAACAAGGAAAAGTCACAGTGGAACCAAAAACTGTATCATGATAAAGGATCACAGTTACAAGAGTTGTCCGAAAACCAGGATGTGTGGGTCAACAATCCACTGCACAAAGGATCGATACCTGGGAAAATAATAAAACAAACAGGACCGTACTCCTATCTCGTAGATGTACAGGGTGTGACCAAGCGAAAACATGCTGATCAAATACGACCTCGAGTACAAGAAGGTGTTTTGAAGTCAACAGCGCTGTCACCAACTGGTGATTATTTACCAACTGTAATCCAGATACCAGACCTCGGAGGAAAGCAAGAAAATGAACAGATGGATCAAAATGATAGTCCAACCCCAATTAGTCCTAGTTCAGAGCTTTCATTTTCTGAACCAGCACCGGTTGATTCCATTCCAGATCAAGAAACCAGCAGTTCCAGTCAAACCGTGGAACCACGAAGGAATCCAACGCGGAACCGGAAACCACCGGCTCGTTTCCAGGACTAGCCATGACCCCCCCCCTGCCCCATGTCTTCCTTATTTCTGTGGTGAAGGAGGAATGTGGTATTAGTTCCTAACATTCGTTCCCTGACCGCTTCGACAGATGCTTGACAACACCGCAGAGCAGGCTTGACGTTGCGACAAGTGAATGACAGCAGATATATTTTAACACCTGAACACCAGGAATTATTATGTTAACAATGACAATTACATGTATGTTAATTCTGATAAGTTAAACAATAAATCTTTACCACAATTGGAGTAGAATCCATACACCATCATACTACAGGTAGGATACTCCCTAATATTGGAGGACCATGTGACAAGAAGAGAAGGATTTTGTGGGGTGTTGTCAAGTCAATAGTACTGCTCGGGGCTCCGATATGCGGAACAGCGATGAAGACAAAAAAATACAGGGATGACTTGACGAGGGTGCCAAGGCTGATGCTGTTGAGGATTGCATCGGGATTCAGAACTGTATCTAACGACGCAATCCAGGTTATCACAGAGGCATACCTCCAATAGACTTGCTGGTCGAGGGAAGGATCCAAATGTGAGAGAGGCGTAGGGAGAATAAAGGGTTGATAAATAGGGAAATACAGGTAAAGTGAATAAGAAGGCTCAGGGTATGTAATTGTGAGGGCGAATGGACGTGGAAGATTATACCTGATATAGAGGGATGGCTGGAATATAAGCATCGGAAGTTGGATTACTTCACAACACAGGTGTTGTCGGGGCACGGGTCATACAGGGTGTACACGCACAGGATTGGGAAGGCTAGCGATGAGACTTGTATATACTGTGGAGATAGGGACGACGTCCAGCATACTGTATTCGTATGCATGAGGTGGCATAATGAGAGGGCAGAGGTAGAGGGGATGTTGGGAATGGAATTGGGGTGAAGAATTTAGTGGGGTGTATGCTGGAGTCTGCGGAATCGTGGGAGGTATTAAGAGGGTTTTTCAAAACGATCATGGGAAAAAAGGAGGTTGAAGAGAGAGTTTGGCAGGATAGAGAGAATAGGGAATTGGTTGATTAAATAATAGCTCCTCATAAAGGGGGTTCTTTTGGTTCTTTTGTATCATTTAATTCTTTTTTATTTGTACATATATTCATATAGTATAAGATGTCTGTATGTTTTTATTGGAATTTATAGGTATTGTGTCAAATTTGAAAGATATTATTGTTTTATATAATTATCCAGTACAAATGTGTTCAATGTGGTCATGCTATTTCTATTTATTTATTTTGGTATTAAGCATTCGATGTGTAGTGCTTTTTAGAGGTGGATCGTGGGAGTTGGAGACCCACAGTCAGTCTTGTTGAAGATTCCTCACTTCCACAAAAAAAAAAGGTAGAACGTGTCGCGGGACACACGGTAGGAACTTTAGTTCCTTTTAAGCAAAAATTATGTAATACATCTGACGTTATAGATAAACAATTTGCATATTTTTTGGTGGTTGAGTAGTAAGCACACCAGACTCTCACGCGGTAGACCCGGGTTCGATTCCCCGCGAGGAATTTTTTTTATTGTTAATTTTATTTTTAAATAATCATTCTGCTTGATATTAATAACGACAACAGGTAGACGTTTGAAATATTTAGCAGAATATTCATTATTATAGATAATGGTACGGTACCCTCCATGAGGAAGTCCGACTGGCAACATCTACTTATAACAGCATCGTATATTTAAAAAAGGAAACCGAAGCATTATACAAATTGGACATTCGTTTACCACAAAATTAGTGGAAACATAAAATTGAATTGTTAAATTTTTAATTTGAAGTTATATTACAGTTTATAGAAATTTTTATTTTCTAGATTTTTTCCTAAGTGGGTCGTAGAAAAATTATGCTGCTCGACTCGTGTGGATTGTCCATATCGCACTTGAACGATTGAGCACTCCGCCTACGGCGTCGTGCTCCATCTTCGTCCTCGTGCGATATGGCCATCATATCCACACTAGTTGCACAAACTACAATTTCTTTCAAAATATGCCCTTTTACATTTAAAAACTACCTGACAAATGTCAAATCAATTTATCCATCCATTTTAAAGTTATCGAATCAAAACATTCAAGTTTTCAAAATTTCAACACCCTGTATTTCGAAAAGTAAATGTGCTAGACCCCTTAATCGCGCAAAAAAAATTATGGAAATAATAGTAAAAATGTATTCGAACAAATTCAAGTAGATCACTAGCACTGCCAATACCAGCTTTGCATAGAATTTCAATATAGCATCGGTAGTTCAGTGGTTAGAATGCTCGCATTGCATGCGGGCGGCCCGGGTTCGAATCCGGGCAGGAGCATATTTATTATTATGAATCGCTGCTTCGTAAACGAGAGAGAGACTAAGGAGGCACAAGCACGCAAAAGCAAGGCACATAACGAAGCAATGTAACATAACGTAGCGTAACGTAACGCGTGACGGTCAGATCTTTCGCGTCGCGACCCCTGGTCGCTCAAACATAACCTGGCGTAAGTAACTAAAGTTCCAAAAAGTTGGGGTAAAGTTGGGTTAGGTTAGGTTTCGTGCTTCGGAAGGTTGAATGGGAGAGGCTGGAAGTAATAAACTCCTAATCTCTCATATCTCATACAAGTTTCCGGGGAACGGGTTTTTCCACCCGACACGGCGCGTCCCAATGGCTCATAGGGTGTCTCCAGGGGGCGTGGTCAGTTATGGGACTCGTGTTCTCCGAGCTGTGAGAGCCTCATGACCGACCAACCCTCGGGATAAGCAATAAATAAGGATCCAGCATGGGAACCCGAATAATTGCTCGCGGACCAAAAGGAATAGAGGAGTAAACCTTGATAACAAAACCAAAACATAGGGGAGGCAGCTATGTTGGGTGAGTGAAGCAATGGTAGCTACTGCGTTCGGAGGCAACCGTGATACAAACCTAGAGGAGTAAACCTCGATAATAAATCCCCATTACCAAGGCGTAAGGCATCGTGCTCAGGGTATGAGAGGTGTGAGGGCAAGAGCGCTGTGAACGATCCCCCTGAAGTACCTGGCAGAGCTCCATTGTATTTCGTCTTAGCGGGGTAAGGGCGCACTGCCCCGCTGGACTTGCTTTTCGCCCCGGCTCGTGGGAAAACAAAGGAACAAAAATAGAATTGACAAGAATTAGGACGGACTGGCGAAGGAAATGGTACAGGATATGGAAGAAGGAGAGGGTAGGATTTTTGAATAGGGAAGTAGAGGAACAGCTGGTATTCGGGAGGAGAGATTCTCTTCCTAGAATCCCGCCAAAAAGTGGAAGGATAGGACAGGAAGAGCCTTTTCACACCCCCAGTGGAGAGGTGGAGAGGCAAGATTTTGATAGGATGGCAAGTTGGGAAAATGATGACCGAGAAACGTCGCTGATCAGACTAGAGGCGTATGAGATCGGTGGAGTGGAAGTGGGAGGCATCGTAGAAATAACGAGTGATGGGGAGGAGAGCAGGCCTAGTAAAAAGAAGAGGGAGGAGGCGAAAAAAAAAAGTTATTAAAAAAATGGAGAAAAACAGGAACAAGGAAGATGGTCAAAGAAAGAGAGAAGATGACGAGAAGAAGGATAGTGAGGAACTGGCTGAGTTAAGGAAAGTGGTGAAAAGGATGTTCGAGGAGGGTAACAAATTGTATACTCTCACGAGAGAAATCGTTCACACTAAGGTAGAAATTAAGGAAGGTACTAGGAACCTTTTCAGGATAATATCCAAGGTTCAGAAGAAGCTCCAGGAGTACGAAGAGAGGCCGACAAAAGAAACAGAAAAAATAGACAAAAGGGAAACAGGGGTGGTAATGTGCGACATGGGGGTACAGGTAGACCAGGAAGACATAGAAAAGGAAACGGAGGCCATTAGGAAGGAGAGGAGGGAATACATAGAGTGTTGTAATGAGGGGAGTCGAGGAGGATGAATTCGAAGGGATAGTAGGAGAGGAATGGCCGGAGGGGGCATCTACAAAAACTCACACGGCTGAGAGGATGGAGGAGTACCCGGACAAACGGGGGGTGGATAAAAAACACCCCGGGGCGGACAGCATGGTGGACGAGTGCGGGGAGGAGGTGGATTATGTTGTAAACAACATACAGACGGAAACTAGGAGGGGGAAAAATCATAGGAAGGCTAGGATAGCCTACGTACTTGATGTGATTTAATTATTATGGGGGAAATAAACAAATGGAAGTCGGCGACAAATTACTATGCCAATTGTAGGTTCTGGTTCGATAACAACACGTGCGGCACCCTCCCTTGCAAGACAATATTCCTTCTTGTTTCCTTCCATGGCAAAGTGGCCAGGGATCCAGACCAGCAATACTTTTTTGAGTTCTCCCATTGAGGACAGTCTTTTTTGGCATTCTTAAACTAATTTCGACGTTACACGGTGAGAGCTAAGTGCTTTCAAAGCGGCTTGGCTGTCCGAGGAAATTTTTATTGTTCTATGTATGAGATTGGCTTGCTCGACTTTCTCCATACATGAAACAATGGCGTGAATTTCCGCCTTAAATACGGTTGCATAGGATCCTAGAGATTGAAATTTCTGTCCTAGGCCTGCGCCCATTTACAGCTGCACCAGAGCCTGAGGGTGTTTTTGAGCCGTCCATGTACCAGCAGTGGATGCTTAGGAGGGAACTATATAAAGCTACCCGCCTGATGTAGCAATCCAGTGCCTGTTCAAGTCCTTTAAGCAGAAAAGATGTTAGGCTAATTGGTCTGACCGATTTAGGGTGTGGGTCTGTGCGGCCCACTCTCGGTATATATACCACCCTAGCCTCCAACCAACTGGGTGGTATGTAATTCCACGCCAGACTAGCTCTATACTGTTTTATGAGGATGGGTGAAAGTAAATCCAGTCGTTTTGCAGCAGACCTGGAAATATGCCATCCTCACCGGGAGATTTGAAAGGCTGAAAAGATTTGATTGCCCACTCAACCACCGGTGCTGTGATAACTTCCATGGCAGCCTCCCAATCGACCTTTTTGCCTCCTTGCGCCCTCAAAGTGCGGAGGTCGATTGTTAACCAGAGTCAAACATCCAGGAAAGTCATTTTTAATCAAAAGCCTTAACATTTTTTTTCTAGAGTTCGTGAAAGTGCCATAAGGTCGCTCCATCGAACCAATCTCGGCAATCAAATTTAAGAGAGACCTTGTGAATTATAGTATAGTGTAACTAATGTTAATGTGTTGACCTTAAATTATATTACAAATTTTATGCAGGTTAATTTTAATCCACTATATTAATTTGAATTACATTTGAAAAGCATTATTTCACAATATTCTAATTTATAAAACAATTTTATGCACGCCATTGGGCGGCTTTTTCCTTCAAAGGGATTAAAAATATGGGTCATCACATTAACAATAACACTATACTACGAGGTATATCAGAAAAACTCTCACAAAACTTTTTCCAAGACTTCCGCTTTGCCTTCCTGATTCCTTTATTGTAACTTGTTAGAGTCAGGTTCTATTTTACCATAAGGCCCATAAGGCCCGGGCCTTGGGCCCGGTGGTCTAGGGCGACCGTTAAAGGTTGTAAAATATTCATAATTTCAAATGTAAATTTACATAGCAGAGAAAAAAAAAACAGTTACCTCTGATAAGGAATAAGGAAAATAGAATTAAATAAAATAAGAAGAGATTGATGTAATTAATGCATTTTTTGAAATTATTTATAAATTTATATCAAAGATACCGGCATCGGCGATTCCCCAATCTAAAAATAACTAAATAAGTATTGCGGCACATACAGCAAAGGGTAAGTTTTGTTCACGGTTTTGTTGAAAAAAATTATTTATTTTTTAAAATTACAATTAATTGTTGTTTTTTTTTTCATTATTCATTTTGTTGAATACAATGTTTATTTATTTTTTAAAATTATTAAAAAAATAAGAATAATTGTTTTATTTTTCAACCCAAACTAACAAGAGAATTTTTGAATTTTATTGGAAAAGAGGGCTCGTATTTTTTCTTGGGCCTTATGGCCCGACCAGATGAAAAATAGGCTCTGGTTAGAGTAGTTCTATAAAGCTCACAGTTGCCTGACTCTCCAGCTCGGTTAAATAGTCGTCGAACTTCTGTTCATTACTTTTCTAGGCATTTGTGATGCCTTTTGGCTGAAATATTATTTATTAATTATTTAAATTATTATTATGGTATTATTATGAATAAATGTGTTTTAACATTCATTCTAATCAATTCTAATTCATTACTTAATTATTCTAAGATGTCCTAAAGACATTCAAAGTGTATTCTATTCATCGTAATCATTTTAATTAATATTCTAATTAGTACTAGTAATAAGTGGGTTAATGTATAATAGTAAAGTGAGGTAATAAAGAGAACATGACCCAGTGATTCCAGTAGTTGTTTTTATTCCTGTGAGATGACACACCAAGTGACCAGCAACACCACCTAGTCAGAGGCCCTTCCACACTTCTAATGCACCAAGTATCCATAGTAGGATACATACATTACACATTTGTTCCACCAAGTAGAGTAGCGATTATCTCTTTTAGTCTTGAGTGGACAGTTTTCATGATAGAGGAGATCACTACTTCGCGAAGCTTTTCCGCTGCAGTATCTATCCCATCCCAATTGTCAATTGTCAGCAGGATTTCGTAAAGGCCGCGGTTGTATTGACAATATTTTCACCTTAATTTCTGTGATCCATAAAAATATTAGACTCAGGAAAAGGAAACTTTTTGCAGTTTTTGTTGATTCCAAAAGAGCTTTCGATTCAGTAAAATACAATATATTGTGGCTAAAACTATTTAACCTAGGTATATATTCAAAAATACTGCAATTTATTAAAACCCTTTATAATAATGCATTATTCAAAGTGAAAGGAAAGAATGGTTTTTCTAAATCGTATGATGGAGTACTACAAGGAGAGCCTATGAGTCCACTGCTTTTTGCCATGTATTCAGCAGACTCGAAAGATTTTTTTATTAATAAAGTGGCTAAAGGTGTAGATATCGACAAGAGGAATCAGATACTAGCATTACTTTATGCTGATGACCTTGTAATTTTGGCCTATTCTGAGATAGTGTAGCAAAAAAAAAATTTTGTAAGAGTACACTTCATTAAACGGTTTTACAGTTCATATTTCCAAAACCAAAATTATGCAATTTTCTAGGGGAGGATTTTGTCAGGCAAATTATTCTTTCTATCTCAACAATGCCTATGACAAACGAATATGGTTACTTGGGTATTTCCCTGACTTTTTCTGTTTTAGCAGAATGGCAGTCGCAACTATTAGTAAAGGTATTCAAGCTATTGGAGCAATTATATCTATTATGTGTAAAGCTGAGGTCAATACATGGTTACCTAGAATTAAATTATTTGAATCACTCGCTCTAAGGCAGGCCCCACATGATAGGCGGTCGACGCGCCTTTAGAAACTGCGCGGTTGTAATTTGCTAAGAAGTGATCTATTCACATGAAAAGGCGCGTTTTGAGAAGTGAATGCTTGGCTCTTCATGACCGCGCCGCTGAGACTTGACGCGCAGTCGACCAAATACACTAGAACATATCGAACTGTACAGTTGGAAGGCGCTGTTTTTGCAGTGTGGTGGATTTGAAGAAGGATATTAAGTAATACGTCTTTGCCGACGACGTCTCATCATGAGAGAGAGAAAATAGAACATTAAAAATCAACTAATTAACTGATATTAAAAAATTTTGGGAATACACAATTATAAATAATGCATAAAAAACTGCTTTGAACAAAATCCATACCAAAGAGAAATTGTTGAGATTTATAGCAAATTTTTGAAATGAAATCAACCTGCTTTTATGCAACTTCTATGTGGGATTATCAAATGTCAAATAATTAACTTCCTGTGAATGTTAAAGGATTTGTTCCAATAATAATATAATAGTGAATAACAAGAATAAATAATTTTGTCAATTAGTTCTTGTGTATTTCTCATTAAACCAAAAAATCCGTGATGAAGTATAAGGTTGTCTGAATATTCGGCAATTGAAAACTAATGTGGAATTTTGCAAATAATTGAATAGCCCATCTGTGCAGTTTGTCCAAAACCAGATTTTCCGCAAATCTCAATCTCCATCGATTTCCTCACTGTCTAGTAGGAAAAATGCCTATTAAACGCAGAGTAAACTGTCTATCTATCTATTAAAATCAGATGTTCCTATCGCTTCAAAGAACAACAGACCATCCGCTACAATTGGGCATTGCCCTCGCTAAGATCATATACATAATTTGCGAATTCTTCCAGTTATGATAAAAAACCTCAAGTATAGTTATAGGAGTCAAAATGA
This sequence comes from Galerucella tenella, assembly GCA_910591685.1. NCBI lineage: Eukaryota > Metazoa > Arthropoda > Insecta > Coleoptera > Chrysomelidae > Galerucella > Galerucella tenella. Next base: position 10,243 of record CAJUYH010004773.1, on the reverse strand, counting down.
TATCCAAATGCTTTGTTTTGGTGGGCGTTGCTACTATATGTTATCAGTTCCAAAATGGTGTGAGAATGCCTAGAGAAACTCGATGAACTAGGCAAGAACAATATGGTCACCTCACTATGGATTTCATGACACACTGGAATAGAAGAAAATTGAGATGAACTAGCGAAGAGGGAGACTGAAATACCTTTCTGGGGGCCTGAGCCCTTTTGCGGAATCAGCCCCAATGTAATATTGGAAGAAATAGGTAAAGCCGAGAAAAAGAGAAGATCTGACTATTGGAAAGATTTAGTAGGGCTTATACAATCAAATATTTTTCTGGGTGACTACAACCTGTTGAGATCAAATGAATGCATAAGTCAACGTAAAACTGCGCTAAGACTTTTAACAGGGATCCTAACGAGTCATTGTAACCTGAATGGACACCTCAAAAAGCTCAAAATAGTGGAGAAAGAATGATGTAGCTTTTGTGGCATGGAAGAAGAAACCTCCATCCACATACTTTCCAACTGCTCAACACTTCAGAATCCTAGAGCACATTACTGGATAGAATTTACCTAAGTTGAAGCCTGCAGATATCCTAAAATTCCTCCGGGAAATAGTACTGAAGGAGCTACTAGTTTCTGAGACTTTCCTCGGGGCACAATAGAACTTTTGGGTCTCAGTGGACGTCACCCCAAATAAATAAATACAATACGAGTTTACTGTTGGGGTCAGAATAAATATGGTATAATACTTTTGAGACTCTAAAAATAAGGTGAAGTTATAAATTTTTCAAGTTTAAAACTGAATTAAAATCTGAAATGTCCCAGTAGTTCTTCCCATTGAACCCTGATAATAATTAAATACTATTATAACGCATTACAAAGTGCAAAGGAGAGTCAATTTTTACAACCTGTATTTTCTGTAATCAGTTTTTTCATCATGTTTCTGATCAAAACATTGTGGAAAATATTTGTAGAATGTTGAATAGGAAAATATTGCACTATTGAGTAAAATTTTTTGAGCTATATAGTTTCTTATACCCCTCTACACATGTTTGCAAATCAATATGGTTCCTTTTCCTATTGGTAAGTCATTTTCTGGTTACTGCTTTATAGCTGCTGCAAAGAAAAGAGTAAATTTTTCTAACCTGTATTTTCAGTTCAGTTTTTTATCGTGTTTTGAATTCTGAATTTAACTTTTTTGTCCCAAAAAAAAAACAGTTTTTTGCCTCCTGAAATTTAAATCAATTATACTACCTTAAAAACCAATGAAAAAGGCGTCAAAATAGTGTAATAAACACAAACAAATAATAATTGTTGAAAACGAAAAGATAAATTATCACAACCTGACACACTCACCTTAGTGAGAAGGTTAGGTTAGTTTAGGTGAGAAGGTAGTGAACTAAATTGAGTTAACTCTAATATTTTGAAATAGCGGTTTGAAATAGCAGGAAAAGCAATATTATCTCCATAAATAAATCAATTATGGAAGAAAAAAATTGATGGTGAATCACTTGTTTATAGTTCAGTTGAAGCTCATAATTAAGAGCATTTAAGTAAGTGGGAAAAAAGCTGATCGGATTGAGATGTTTGGCATAGATAATTGTTTATTACTTTAAAAAGAAGTATAATATTAATTAATTATATTCCAATTAATACTCTTCATACTGGTTCTTGCTTTGCTTACCTACAATACCTAGTTAGAGTCTATAACTCCAAAAAGTCGATTTTTTTTCATAAAAAACTATATAGGTAATACCTCATTTACATTGTTCCTTTCGTACATAATAATAACAATCACTAAATAACAGGCAAGTGCGAGTCGTACTGGCGCATGAAGAGCTACGTACCATTATCTATAAAAATATACATACATACAACTGAAGATGGTATAATTTATTCAGCCGATTGATTTTACTTTCGTGATTCATATTCATTGCTTCGGTTAGTTTATACGAAAAAAACCATTAGGCCGCACGGCAATTCAAAATCGCTATCTCCCGTTTACTAGAGAGGCACCTTAGTCAACTAGGCCACAGCGACCTCTACACTACTCAAAATAATTATCGCATATTTTAAAAACCCTGTACAAAATACTTTATTCATAAAATTGGTTAACTATGATTTTTCGTACTAAAAACATAGATCTTTTTTATGCAAATTCCGGCAGATATGGGTTTTTGTGTTGTTCGTGATCATTTATTCTGATGTTTTTCTGTATAACTGCAAAATTCTAAGCCTTTCACTTATCAATGGCACGAGTATTCGTTTAGTTGAACATAGACTTTCGTACGAAGTTATTAATTGGATGAAATTTGAGATATGAATGATAACTACAGACGTCTTACTAGACATTTAACAGATGCTGAGGCACATACGGCTGTTACTCTGTCAGCTGAAGGATACAATCAAGTCCGAATTGAGCATATTTTGAATGTTACCCAGTCGTCAGTAAGTAGAGTGTTAATGCGGTATAGGCAGACTGAGGCATTCTCAAGACGTCCTGGCCAAGGCCCTAATAGGGTCACAACTGCAGCACAGGATCGATTTTTGCTTTTGCAAACTATAAGAAACCGTTCAACTACAGCTAGGAACTTACAAAATGCCCTAAGAAGAACTTATTAGGTTAGGATCAGTGATCAAACGGTTAGAAACAGATTGAGAGAATCTGACTTGAGGCAAAGACGACCAGCAACGGGACCACGACTCACCAGGCAACACCGCGTATGCAGATTAGCCTTCGCCAGGGAACACCTGAACTGGAGAGCAGCTGATTGGCACACGGTCTTGTTCACCGACGATTCCAGATTTACTCTCTCAACAAATGACCGTCGTGTAAGGGTGTATAGAAGACCTGGAACCCGATTTGTACAGGGTAACATTCGTCAGTTGGATGCGTACGGTGGAGGAGGCATTATGGTTTGGGGAGGAATAAACTTTCGTGGACGCACTGATCTCCATTTTGTACAACACGGTACTTTGAATGCTGAAAGGTACATTCATGATATCCATCAAGAGTATGTGATTCCTTTTGCCCCATTTATAGGCGATAATTTCATATTAATGCATAATAATGCCCGTCCACACACAGCACAAATTGTGACAAGGTTCTTGCAAGACACCGATATTGATGTCATGGATTGGCCAGTTGAACATATGTGGGATGCACTTGGAAGAGCCGTTAGAGGAAGATTAAATCCATCTGAAACTTTGGAACAATAGTCTGAAGCTCTTATAGAGGAATGGGATAGAATCCCCGAACCTTATGTTCAAAATTTAATTTTAAGTATGGGGAGGCGTTGCAGGGCAGTTGTAAGAGCTAGAGGGGGTAATACTGAATATTAATTAATGTTTTGTAGTGTAAAATTTTGTTCTTTGGTTTTTAGACAAATAAAACACTAAACAATTAAAAGTTGCTTTATTTCGTTACATTTTATGTAAATTTTGCAATACTTCGTAAAATCCCTTAAAACATGACATTATTCGATTAAAAATATTTAAATCAATGTTATTTTTATTTGTTGATTAAATATAGACATTTTAGAAAATATGCGATAATTGTTTTGAGTAGTGTATTTGTTGATGTATCAATATCGAACAAAAGGGATCATAAAAACGTGATTTTCAAATGTTTACTACTATTTACTATTCTCCTTATAGTATTTGTTGTTATAGCAGCAACAGAAATACATCATCTGTGAAAATTTCAACATTCTAACGGTTCATGAGATACATCCTGGTAAAAGACGGACAATCATCTAGATTAAAGTTTCGGTGGATACGTAAATAAACCACGTAGAATATGATACCAAGTTTGAAAATTGATTTTTACAATTAATGTACAAAGCTATCATTATCCTTTAAGATAGGGGGATGTTTTTTATCCAATCTGGGCCTATATACTTCAACACAATGAAACTAGAAGAACTTCGTGTAACACATACATTCAATACAATAAAAATTAAACAATTCAAAAATTAATAAGGCAAGCCCAATAAAATATGAAAATTGCCATATCGTGTTCTCTGTTCATTTCGTATATACCTAGTAATTATTCAATAATCATCCACTTATAATCTAGGTTAGGTTAGGTTCTATGTGAGTGGGGCCTTCTCGCCACCTCCACTGCGACCTTCGTTAGGTCTATTGTGGCTCACCCCCAGGGAGTACAATTCACCCCACAAGCCTGTGCTTCTGACGAAGTCCATGGCTGTATTTATAATCTAATCTAATATGATTTTCAATTCATTTTTTACGTTATCATTGGCCACTTGTACCGACTATTTTAAGTGAAGCTAAAGGTTAAGGGCCACTTAAAGCTAATATTTTTGTTGTTGGCTGGTGGTTTGTTGTGTTGCAATAAGAAAATGGATATTTTCAACGACGATTTAGATGTGTTGGAAATAATAGAATATGGTTTTCCGAGACGAATATTTATTCGGCCAAATTATTCACTCAATGGACAATTCAACTTTTTTTTGACATTTTGATTTTACAAAGAAACTGTTTTGTTTATTTTAAGGTTATTAGAAGATCGTCTGGAGTTTCCTGATGACATGTAATGAAACCAAATACATATGTTAATTATAATTAGGTACTTATGTAGTTACTCACTTAATACTTTGCCAAACCAAGTTTACAGACCTTGTGTTTAATAAATCTGTCACTAAATTATAAAACCAAGATTATATAAATTCTTGTGAAATCATTTTAGGAACAACAGCCTTAGTCCAATTAACCAGGTGCTAACTAGTCTAATATATTTTGCGAGCTCAGGTTTTCTGGCAATGGCATATGAAGTCGAAAGACTGTCACCAATCACTTAAATTAAACTAAAAATTTCCCAGAATTTGCATGGATGCAAGGGTTATATTTTTAAGGGAGGCTTAGATTTTAAGCTCTTCTCAGTTAAGTACACTTAAACAGTGGGTCGGCGCAAATGGCCATGAATGTCAGTTTTGCATGGCACCAATCTTTCAAATGAGTTCAACTTTTTTTCATTGAAATCGGATTGAGTTTTCAAACGTGTCAAAATAAAATGTAATAGTTCAAATCAAAAGCATTAAGGAGTATTGATATCAACTTCAATGTAAATCACCCCCAAAATAATTTTAACCCCGTGAAACGATGAGTTTGAATAAAATATAAAAAATGTACTCTACTCTCTTAAATAATGTTTGGGAAATATGTAAAGTAGATTGGACCAAGGAATCAAGTTGTCACATACAAACTTCGCCACCGTTATGGGAATATTTTGGGACAATCTCTTCTAATAGGATGCCTACGTCACACAAAGAACACTCCCTTCAAGTTTCAGGTCTCTACGATCATCGATTTAGGCAGTCATTTAGAACAAAGCATTTTATATGTATAGATAACGAATTGTTGCAAATTCTGATCATGAGTTTCGAAATGGACCATTTTTTAGATAAATTGAAAATTGTTACTTTCGCAACAGAGCGTCTACTCGCGTTGATATGATTAAAATAAAATTGGATGAAATATGGCGCAACCACATATAGTGTAGCTGCAAACACAAGCGCCATCTATCGCAGTTCTCCATTTTCTTCAAATGTATTTCCCGTGAACTTAACTATATATATATATATATAACAATCTACTAAATTATTGGGGATTCCGTCACAATCTGGGCTGGTTAAGAAATTAAACTCTTTTTTACTACTTCCAAGCTTTCGGATTTATTTGAATCCTTTATCAAGGCTAAAATATGAACAGTTCAAATATTAAGTGGTAAAAATTATAATTAATTTAAACTTACGTGCAAAGTGAGTTTGTACAAATTAAGTAAAACATCATTATATAAAACACAAACACATCTTCCACTAAACGTGGTTGTTAAAGGTTACATTTTGGAAATAAAATCTAAATCTGATTGAAGTCGAACATGAAGACAAAATTTGTAATTAAAATTCTTGAGTTTCCTATATGTATAAAAATAATATTTCTTTTCTTTATTGACCATTAATATTTTGCTAACAATCTGGTTTATTAGTTGTATTGAACTATGAAAATTATTTACGAGGGTCAATGAAATTATTATTATGAAGATATTTTAAATGTATAACTCATTTAACTTTATCAATAACCTAGCCATGGCTCACGTAATACCTAATATTTACATCCATAAGTTTGTCATTCTTATGAACATAAAAACCAAACACCACTCATTTACCATTATTCTTAGACATTGTCTATCACACATCTCGAGATCAATTACTTTGCCACCAATAAGGTTCAAAAGATATGCGATATCCAATCTAAAAGAAAATGGCCATGTCAAAAACAAAGTTCAAATTAGCAGTAACTATTGTAAGTATTGTTAATCAAAATTGTTACTAGGGTCAATAATTTATTATTTGATAAATTGTATTTTAAAAATTTTAAGTATTAAGTATTTAAGTATTATTCATAACATCTTATACCTCTCGAAAACTGGATCTGGAAATAAGCTAAGCCGGTTGTATTATTAAAAATTAAATGTTGGCTAGAATGATTATGTTTTTTTAAATCCATGGTTCATTTTGCTCAACTTTCAGTCTAGCGAAGTCTAGTTAAAGTTGATTTTTTTATTAAAGGAATGCGGGAGGAGAAATAAATACGCCGTTTTTGTTACTTCCTTGAGTTATTTATTTTCTAAGTAATCAGTTTATAAGATGGCAGTAGTGTAATATTTCACCAAAATATGATACAAATCGTAGACTTACCATAAAAAAGTTATGACCCAAAGATATTGAAGCCAAAATTCACATTTCGCTCTATACCTATATTAATGAACAATGGGAGCAGATACTTCCAATATTTATTTGATATTTCCCCATAGGAGCCTCAATACTCACCCTGCATCAAATATCAGAGACGACGAAAAAAAATATCAAAGAGAATCTAATTATTTAAATTTAATATTGTTCCTGAACATAATAGCCCTCCCACTTTAACGACTTGACAGGTGTGTCAGTCGCTTTCATTCAATTTAGCCAACAACAGCGCCCTCTGCTTTTCTAATTCTGTCTCACTCATTTCTCCTCGTCTTCCTTCAGGTTCTCGGCTGACGTACTTATCTGGCGGTGTGTTCTGCAGAATTTCAAAAAAAATCCGTTAGGTCTATTGCTCTGCTCCAACTTTTTTTTTATTTTGTATTTTTTTAATACTTCTTCAAGGAAGTTTTGTAAACTAATCTTCTTCATGAAGGTCTATTTTACTTAAAATTACAAAATATCAATAAATTACATTTGTGTGAAAATAACTAAAAGATTTAGAATATACAGAGCGTCATATATCGTTACTACTGTGTATCACTCGCAGACGGTTAAAAGAGGCAAAGGACAAAGAAAATAGATCACAGTAGTTGGGAAACCTTCAGAATTTATCATATATAAAGTCTCTTGATACTTATAGTGAAGTGACTATAGCAGATTATTCAAGGGTAGTCATGAACAAACAATGAAATTATATTTATGATCTAGTTTTCATAGTTAAAACGCAAGTAGGTACATATTTTATTAAATTACAATTTGGCTATTTTACCCGATTCAAAATAAAAGGTTTTATTTGAAATATCCGCTCAATGAATATTTAATATGACATTGATCAAGTAATGTTATAAAGACTGTACTTATATGTAGCCATACTAGTTAGATTTGAGTTTAGTAACTATTTTTATGTATCTTAAGCTTACTCATGTTGTGTGATGCAATGCGCGATGCGTATCATTAGTTCAATGAGTCGACATGTTTAGTAAAAACTAGTTTTAACTAGAGGATGTTTAGTTTAAGCTAGCATTATCTTAAAATATATGTTAATTATAGTTCCAACTAGTGAGATCTAGAATTGACTGTGAGCAGTGAAGAGGGCTTTTCTTTGTTTGTGTGTGTGTGTAAGAAAATATGAGCGACTGCAGTGTATCTCGGTGAATAACCCCGTCAAAAGGCAGAAAACACTTATCTGCTGATGCCAAGAAATCTATAAACAATGTTTAATCAATCCCCATTGAACGTGCTAATACCAGCAAGCAATCAGTATCAGTGTAGTATGGCGTAAAATCCACATAATATACGAGGAATGAAGTGTGCCAGCATTGGATCGTTCAATGAAGAAACAAGAAAATGAAACCAGATAGTACAACGTTATGAAGGTATATCAAACATATAGGTTTAAGAATAAAAAAACAAGTTTTAATAGAGTTCACTAGAATTTGAGAGTGCCGACTGCAATATTTACAAAAAATTAGATTCTAGGAAAAGCCAATTTTTAAAGATGGTATCACACATACGCTACTTCAGAAAAAAGTTGTATTGACGCATCTACCAAATATAGGTAAAAATAGTACAATTTTGCATGCTGGATATAAATACGGATGGAAATCAAACGTCTTGGGTAATTAGGAGCGAAGAGTATTTGGAAAAACTGAAATATTCGTCATTTTTTCAAAAATTCATGTCTCCGTCGTTTTTCAAGTTATAGCGTTGAAACAAGTAAAAAACAAGTCGGTTCATAAAGTCGAAAAGGGTTTGGAAAATACAGATATAGAGCAACAATAGTATATTATACACCAAGGTGGTGAAGACTATTATTATTGACCGAGCACCAAGATTATTTTGCAAGGGGCTTTACCCCAAGCGGAATAAGGTTCGAAGTTCATAAATGTCTTCAACACCATGCAGTATATACAATTTTTCCCACTACCAGCCAAATTTGATACAAAAGTTAAAAATAATTCACAAACGCACCATGAGAAACGTTTACTCCGTTTTCTGACTTACAAGTACACTGTCAGTTTTCGATATCTTATGAACGTACTCGTTATGTCATCAGCCATTTTTGGCTGAGCACGAGTTTTAAACTAATGGCATTTTTATTCAAATAATTTTATATTGATGGGTAATTTCAAGCAGCAAATATGTTTAAGACAATCTCCTGGGTATATAAAATTATGTTGCACAAGTTTTTGTTGAACAACTATCCCTTAGTTCTCAAAATATTTGAATTTGTCCATTATTGACCTAGGTTAATAATAAAAAATTATTAACTACTAATAGAGAAATTCAACTTCTCAGTTGGCTAGAAGAAGCAATAATTGTCAACCTCGCAGCTAGTAATGGAAAAAACATTTTTCGATTTGTGATCAAATGCTGCAAAATAGGTGAAAAATACTCAGGAATACGGCCGAAAATGACGTATGGCGTTTCCGCGCGGCGTATGCACTTGGAATTTATTGATTCGATTCACTTACTCTTTTCATTTACTTAGCTATCATTATGTAAATAATCAACATAATATTGTCTATTGAAACTTCCAAAATGTCAGCTGATATTTTCACTAAGCCCCTCTCCAAAGAAAAATGTCGACATCTCAAAAATCAATCGGACTAACAGGAGAATAATCTGTCCAGTGGGGATGTTGGAAATATTCAAGATCGCCTGATTTATTAGTTTGTGATATATTTCAATTATGGAATAGTTCGTTTAATTAAGTTGTCTGCCAAGTTTGAAAGTAATTTACACTTTGAGTTTTTGAATATTATTCAATATAAAAATGAAGCGTTACTACACAAGTGGTGGTAATTTTTTAATAATTTTAACTAGATGAACGAATCTTTGTTGCTATAGAAATCTCAGGAGTGAAATTTCTCAATAGCAATAAAGACGAGTGCTAATCTAGTTAAAATTATTACCACGAATATAATTCGGCGTGATTATTCTTTAAACTATTTTGCAAAATGTTAAACAAATATGTAAGTATCTTTATTGAACAGGTTAACTGATGGAAATATTTTTTCGTCAAATAAAAATGACACTGACAAATCCGGTATGTCAATGGCTAACTTTTTTACGCATTCATTCAAACGAAGATCCAATCAAACAACGTGAAAAAATTATCAAAGGTAATAGCACGCGTGCTTCAAATTTTATCGATAATTTTTTACTAAATATAGTAACCAATCAAACTACTTAATTCCAAGTCATGTGTCAAATTTCATCCAATCACCTATGGATTACAGCAATAATACTCTACATGTGGTGTTTTTTTTATTAAAAATTAATTAGGCGTCAAACTGACAACTGGTTTAAAAATGTCGCGAAGATTTGGTATTGCATCTAACGATTCAATTAATTCACCAATTGTACTTTTTACAACTGTAGTCTTAAATAAAAATGAATAATATTTGTTTGATTAAAACTAATAAATATGTATTGAAAATTATTAAACGTCAGATTGACAATCAATTTTTTGATATCTACAAA
>CAJUYH010004772.1:0-25768 GCA_910591685.1 Galerucella tenella | reverse complement strand
TGTTAATGTTAATGTTAATGTTAATGTTAATGTTAATGTTAATGTTAATGTTAATGTTAATGTTAATGTTAATGTTAATGTTAATAAATATTGGAGTCCGGTAAAGTTCGCGACCCTTGGAATTTTGCTCTCCACATTGAGTCGCCGTTGCAGTTTATCTTGCCTTATTATTTTAAATAAATAATAGATCACAAAGCCCTGTGAACTGGCTTCGTTTACTACCAAATTTAATTGGTTAGTTAGTCAAAAACCTGCGGTATATTCACCACCATTTTTTTTCCAACGACATTCAATCACATTATTTGTTTAATTGGCGTCCAACATGGATCAATAATCGTTTGAAAGTTAACCTTTGAATGATTCTCGAGTTGAGATCCGACAATTAATAGCATCAACACGCACATCATTGTCTTTCCAATTTTCCAACGCAAAAATTGAAGTCTTACAAACGAGAAAAATAAAGCTTGTTCCCAGCACTTTTAGGGTCCAACTTTATCGCAGTATATCCTTGTTGGGATTGTTTAAACCTGCCAACAAAGAAGGATTCCAAATTTCATTCTGTTATACTGACTGGCAACGGAAACAAAATTTTTCTGTGCCTATGAACTGTTCCCACAATCCGCATGAAGATAAAAACGTGTAACTCAATATGAAGAAAAAAAACGTACGTTTTTTTAATTTTTTTGGAACGCACGTTCAAGTATAACGGCTATGAAGTCGAAAAACATACATGCATACACACACGGGCACAAAAAAAGGAAATTACTTATCGAAGAGCTCCCTATTGAGCTACAATTCACACGGCTTTAACTAATTTATTGAATTTGTTGCAACAATATGAATAGTGAAAGTTGATCAAATTACCTGATTCAAATGAATAAGTATCTGCATTATCCTTGTTTTTGTTGTTGTTACTGTTATCATAAACAGTATCACCACAGTATAAGAACGAACCAGTGGTATAACTCTTATAAATTTAATTCACAAATTGCCAGAGCTTTTGATGACCTTGAACGGATCCCTTTACGATTCATTTTACCATAGGCGTAGGTGCATACGTTTTAAAATGACTTGAACGTGTTTAATATTTTTTCTCAAATATTGTAGAACAGTACACTGATGATTGAATAAAACAATAGTCTCATAATAAATATTTATTGGTTTTTCCATATTACAATTTTCATTTTGTTATGATTTTTGAAATTTTTATTGTCAAATTTTAATGTGTAATATAGTCGTACTCTGAAGAAAAGTTTCATTAAATATTTATTTGGAAAATCAACACAAGGATGTACAAACTCTGTTGTTTGACTAATATTTAGGAGTGATTCAACAATATTATCTTCCGTAACAACTTTCTCAAAAGTTATTTGGAATAATGTTTCTAGTAATGAGATGTATTCTACAAAATTTTCATGCCTTATATTCAAGTTTCCAAAAGTATCCACATTCGTATTCTCATAAGCTCTGAGGTAACAGTATAAAGACGAATCGTTTAAATTCTGATATGCTTGTGAATACGTCTCACATACGAAGCATGTATGAATTTCTGAACATGTTTCAATTAAATAACCACAAAAGTAGCGAACAAATTTTTTTTCCAATAAATCATTTGTCTGAAAGTCTTCAGGCATTGCAGTATTTGATGAAAGGAATATTGTTGGAATAGCCTTTTGTAAAAGAAGTTTTCTTTTGTGAGGTTGCATAATCATGTCTGGTTAAAAATGAGCACCACATAAACGATGACTACTATTGTATAGAGTTTATAGTTTTAGCATCAAGTCAGGCCTATCGCATGCTTCGAGCCAAACTTTATCTTCGAAACAAAAACAACAAATTAAATCAATGTATGAAACTAAGGCTCATAAGTGTAATATGAAGATCAAATAATAAAGTATTATATTAACAGTTTCTCACATTTCCGAATCCTTTGGAAAAAGTATAATTTTCCATCACAATTATAATATTTATTGTTACATCCACGAGCTACACACACAATACCCGTTTTTTTCTTTTTAATGGTATCCATTGCAAAAAATGCTAATAAACTATAAAAATAATACCGAAAACCTGTAAAAATATAAGCTATAATGGATAATTCGATTCGCAAATTCACCACTGGCACTTTAGTTGGATCGCAACACAGCACTGGCCGCCGGATGAGATACTCATCCAAACGACGTTGTAGGTCACAGAGAGCTCGGAAGTGTAAAATCACGAGATATCATACTGGTTCGTTCCTATACTGTGGTATCACCTTACTCGAGATTCGAATTCAAATTTGTCATCAAAGATTCTTGATTCCTTACTGCAAATAATCTGAGTCTTCCCTCCATTTTCGATCCTTTCAAAGCTGAGCTCATAACACCCCAAACGCTATCTTCGATTCCTACAACTAGATATGACTAGATATCTTATATATACAAATTTTGACTATCCTAATTCTCATTTGAAAATATTATACTGTTACTTAACTGGGACTAATTGTGAATCTGAATTATCCAGTTATTTACTCAAACACAAAACAAAAATTACATAAAAATTGGTCCATCTGCTTCGGAGTTGTGAACTAGATTACAACGCTACCTATCGGAACTAATTGTGAATCTTGTGAATCCAAACCATCCTCGAATCTACTAGAACACACACAGAATTTCATGAAAATCGGTCATGGCTATCAATTTTTGGTACCCAATTCCGGCCCAATAATAAAAGTCACATTTAATGTCTGTTTATTTGAAAGTACCGCCCTAAATTAACGAAATGCGTTAATATTCTACTTAGAAATTTATTGCGCCGCTATATCTAAGACAGTGGTGAGGCGAAATGCGGATTAGGTATACACTAAGTATTTAGTTTGATAGAATGAGTTGGTGGCGCAGGATGTCTTACAGTTGTCAGAACCAAACATGAGCCCCGAAAAATATGCGAATTAAAATAAGGTCATCGCAAGCAGCCAATCAAGAGCCAATGTTAACGATTGTCCATTAGTAATTGTTAAATATAATCGAAATAATATGACCGAGTAATTTCATCAACATATGTACATTATTTTATTCATTCTGTATCAGTGTTGTCAATGCGAGGATGATTATCCGATTTTGGGACAATTTCACTAATTTGGATCCAATAATTTTTCGAATATTTTGTAGAATGGATATATGAAATGGCAATTGTTTTTGGGGATTTTCCATATTGACTGGGGTCGAAGACTTTATTTAGATAACCAATGTGTCCTTTCGGTAATTTTGACAAATTCTGATAATTTGAATAGTAAGTTCGGGTAATTTTCATTTTTGCATCGGCAACACTGGACTATAACCATATTTTGTTGCTTTCCTTAGAAATTTGGCCCTTCTTTTTCATGACATTAATACAGACATGTAATTTGAAATTATAGACATTTAGGGCAAACGGTAGTTTTAGTTTTGGTCCAATATACTTTTCTTTATAAATATTCAGACTCACATTTTTAGCAAGCTTGACTTTGTTTACATATATATCTCTTAACAGTTGACATTTTATGGTATCGATATTTGGTTATCGATTCAAAATATCGAATTGTTACTACAAAAATACAACTACAGCGACATGAACACACCCACCAGGGCTCACGTTTGCTTCTGCCAACTGTAGCTGTTAAAACCCTTAAAAATTTGGGTTTCAGGAACAGTATACTTACTATCTACTTCAAACTACAAATTCAGGCATAATTTGGTGAGTAGTTGGTGCCAGAACTTTTAAATTGTATTGCTATAACATTCCAGTACGTTTTTTGTGTTATCTTCATATAAATATTAGGAAACGTTGAAAAAGTTATTAGGCCGGTATTATATAATACTACTAATTATAATGTACATATATTTTTTTTTCTAAATCAACAATTTTTGTCGTTTAGTTATCTTATAAAACACATTCCAAGTGCAAATAGTACATAGGCCAGAATTGAAATTCTTTTGAGCCGGAAATAGCTTTAGTTCTCGAGTATAGGCCGGTATTAGAAAAGAGCAACTTCTTTTTTAAATAATTGTTATTCATATACAAATTCTACTATACTAACACTTTGTTTAGGAAACATAAAGAAAAACATTTGAATCTGTTTAAATACAACTACGCAATTATGCACTACGCTATTGTTTTGTTGATATTTGAAGTAAAACTGGAATGTTCCTTAAGTAAGCAGGTAATAGCACACTTTACTTTATACAAATTTAAACTATCTTTATTTTGATTGAAAAACATCACATTGTTACTTATTTTGGGTGGAAAAACTAGAGATTATTGTCAATTCAAATATTTATTCAAAATTCAACTTTCCTGAATTTTTTCACAATTTTCCGGATAAACAAATTTCACAAAATGGCCGTATCAAAAAACACTCCTATGCTAAATGCCATCACTTAGGTTCATCCGTTTAGGAGCTATTTAGTATGAACCCGATTGCAGCACCACCTACCGTGACTAATTGTGGATCTTAGCCATAGAGTTACTCACTCAAACGCACACATAACATATCATCAAAATTGATAAGCGTCTAATCGATTACGCACCATCGCTCACGAAGATCAACGATAGGCAACTGAAAGTTAGTAGTTGAGGTGCGCATGCGTCCAAGCAGCCTTTAACCTTCTATTCGATGTGACTGGATGTGAGCAGATTAGCCCAGTTGGTAGGATACTGAGCTTACAACCCAAAGGTCCTAGGTTCGAAACCCGGTTTGGACCTGTTTTTTTTTGTTTTTTTCTCTCATTTCTTATTTTCTGATATTTTCATACATAATTACACTTTGATCAACCGGGTTTGGGCCTGGGTTTTCTTGTTTTTTTTTCAGTTTTCTGTTTCTTATTTTCTGATATTTTTATACATAGTTACACTTTTATCAACCGGGTTTGGGCCTGGGTTTTCTTGTATTTTTATAGTTTTCTATTTTTTCTTTCTGATATTTTTATACATAGTTACACTTTGATCAACCTTGTTTGAGCCTGGTTTTTCTTGTTTTTTTTCAGTTTTCTATTTTTTATTTTCTGATATTTACATATACTTTCAGTTGCCTATCATTTATCTTCGGGAGCCATGCTGCGTGATCGACTAGACGCTAGTTCAAAATCGGGCCAACCGTTTAGGAGATGTTCAGTATGAACCCGATTGCAGCACCAACTGTAACTTTATAATCTTTCGTCCGACGTTTCACAGACGACTGAAATATAATCAATCATTCGACAACCAACTATTACGTACAGAATAAGACTAACTATGTGCAAGTCAATTCAACCAAAGAGTATATTTTTCGTAATCTTTGATTTAACTTTCAGTCGTTATTCGTATACAGGTGTAATTTCCTCTCTAACTTACATTGTCATGGAGCTGCTGCTGTGGATTTTTCCTTGCCGACGACAATTTGCGTTTTGTATTTTTTTAGTACGTCGATGATTGCCTTATCGTGTGTCGTTTGTGGTCGGCCGAAAGCCATTTTGCAAACAGTGATTGAACTCACTATGCACTAGTTTCAATTGGCCTTTTAATGGTTTGCTAAGCGGACGCGCGTCTGCCATAATGGTTTGCTCACCGCACGCGCGTTTGCCATGTTCAAAAGGCGGTAGTATAAAAGTTTCGGGCACTTTTTATAATTATGGCCGGGCAACAAGCATTATTACCTCTGTTACCAGTGCTATTGAATGTAAAATTAATTGATGGTGCATCATAAGTGCAGCCAACGGTAGAAGCTCATGATTGCATACAATTAAGACGATGGATGGACTTTCTCGAGGAGTGTTGAAAAAATAGCATCAGCGCCTGCTAGTTATCGAATGGTGAGGCACTTGCAATGTGCATTTTTCAACTATTGTGGTACAAGTTTAAAGACGGTGCGTGTGTGGTGCATTTTTTGATGGGAATAAAATGTGTACGATATTAAAAAACGGACATCTTATTGATAAACTTTTATTTTCTTGGTTAACAGCTTCTTTTTTAACAAAATTATTACTAAGCATTAAACACAAACTAATAATTCTAAAATGGAATTATCTCTTCCAATCGGGACAAAGGTATAAACTTGAAAAAAAATAAGAAGCATTGAAAAAAAAGGTAGAACGTGTCGCGGGACACACGGTGGGAACTTTAGTTCCTTTTAAGCAAAAATTATGTGATACATTTGACGTTATAGATAAACGATTTGCATATTCTTTGGTGGTAGAGTAGTAAGCATACCGGACTCTCACGCGGTAGACCCGGGTTCGATTCCCCGTGAGGAAGTTTTTTTTTATTGTTAATTTTATTTTCAAATAATTATTCTGCTTGATATTAATAACGACAAAAGGTAGACGTTTGAAATATTTAGCAGAATATTCATTATTACAGATAATGGTACGGTACCCTTCATGAGGGAGTCCGACTGGCAACATCTACTTATAACAGCATCGTATATTTAAAAAGGGAAACCGTAGCATTATACAAATTGGACATTCAACAACTGTACGTTTACCACAAAAAAATTAGTGGAAACATGAAATTTAATTGTTACATTTTCAATTTGAATTTATATTACAGTTTATAGAAAGTTTTATTTTCTAGATTTTTTTCTTAAGTTGGTCGTAGAAAAAATATGCTGTTTGACTCGTGTGGATTGTCCATATCGCACTTGAACGATTGAGCACTCCGCCTACGGCGTCGTGCTCAAACTTTGTCCTCGTGCGATATGGCCATCATATCCACACTAGTTGCACAAACTACTACTTCTATCAAAACATGCCATTTTACATTTAAAAACAACCTGCCAAATGTCAAATCAATTCATCCATCCATTTTAAAGTTATCGAATCAAAACATTCAAGTTTTCAAAATTTCATCACCCTGTATTTCGAAAAATAAATGTGCTAGACCCCTTAATCCTCATGTCATTTTGACAACCGATGCTGTGAATAAACAAAAAAGTTCAATCGCGCAAAAAAATTATGGAAATAATAGTAAAAATTTATCCGAACAAATTCAAGTATATCACCAGCACTGCGAATACCAGCTTTGCATAGAATTTCAATATAGCATCGGTGGTTCAGTGGTAGAATGCTCGCCTTCCACGCGGGCGGACCGGGTTCGAATCCCGGCCGGAGCATATGAATCGCTGCTTCGTAAACGAGAGAGAGACTAAGGAGAGGGCACATGCACGCAAGCAAGGCACATAACGAAGCAACGTAACATAACGTAGCGTAACGTAACGCGTAACGGTCAGATCTTTTGCGTCGCGACCCCCGGTCACTCAAACATAACCTGACGTAAAGAACTAAAGTTCCAAAAATGAAACCGTAGCCCTATACAAATTTCAAGAACTGTACGTTTACCACAAAATTAGTGGAAACATAAAATTGAATTGTAAAATTTTTAATTTGAAGTTAGGTATATTACAGTTTATAGAAATTTTTATTTTCTAGATTTTTTCTTAGGTGGATCGTAGAAAAAATATGCTGCTCGACTCGCACTTGAACTGTATCGCACTTGAACGATTGAGCACTCCGCCTACGGCGTCGTGCTCAAACTTCGTCCTCGTGCGACATGGCCATCATATCCACACTAGTTGCACAAACTACAATTTCTTTCAAAATATGCCCTTTTACATTTAAAAACAACCTGCCAAATGACAAATCAATTTATCCATCCATTTTAAAGTTATCGAATTAAAACATTCAAGCTTTCAAAATTTCAACACCCTGTATTTCGAAAAGTAAATGTGCTAGACCCCTTAATCGCGCAAAACAAATTATGGAAATAATAGTAAAAATTTATCCGAACAAATTCAAGTAGATCACTAGCACTGCGAATACCAGCTTTGCATAAAATTTCAATATAGCATCGGTGGTTCAGTGGTTAGAATGCTTGCATTGTACGCGGGCGGCCCGGGTTCAAATCCGGGTAGGAGCATATTTATTATTATGAATCGCTGCTTCGTAAACGAGAGAGAGAGACTAAGGAGGCACAAGCACGCAAAAGCAAGGCACATAACGAAGAAATGTAACATAACGTTTCGTAACGTAACGCGTAACGGTCAGATCTTTTGCGTCGCGACCCCTGGTCGCTCAAACATAACCTGGCATAAAGAACTAAAGTTCCAAAAATTAATCACTTGCTGTGAAAAAAATTGAAGGACGTGTCACGGGACACTCGGTAAGAACTTTAGTTCCTTTTAAGCAAAAATAAAAATTTTTGAATCATCAAATAAATACACATATATTAATATAAGAATTTATTTTACTGGATGAAACTTCATTCAACAATCCATATATAATCCATTATTTCTAATCGATCAACTATCGATTATTATCAATTATCATCAATAATTGATTAATAATCGATGATTTTTGATCGACCAACGATCGATTATCAACAATAGATTAAATAGTCGATTAATAATCGATTATCAGCAATTGATTAATAATCGATTATCAGCAATCGATTATCAACAATCGATTATTAATAGATTAATAATCGATTATCATCGATCCTTCATCTACAATCGATTAATAGCCGATTGTATATAATCGATGAATATTCGAATATTTCCAATCGATTGAAAGTCGATTGTTTCCAATCGATCAACAATCGATTATTATCAATTTATTAATAATCGATCACTATCAATCAATCTATAATTGATGATTTTTAATCGATTAACAATCGATTATCATTAAGTTGTAGTTGTAAAGTAGTAGATAAATTATTTCGTTAAAAAATTCTGCCCTCGGTTTTTTTCTTCAATCTATCGATTAATTTAAAATCTTTCCAGCATTTTTTTTAGTTTAAAACGGACGTGCGTAGCTGTAAGGTATATCTCCTAATCGATTATCAACAATCGATTATTATACTATTATCAACCTCTGTGTAAAATTTAATCCCGAGACATCGATATATGGCAGCATTACAGTTTTCTCTAGCCTATGAATCGCTGCTTCGTGAACACATAACGCAGACACATAACGCAGCAACGTAACGGTCAGATCTTTTGCGCCGCGACCCCCGGCTGCTCCAACCTAACGTAAAGAACTAAAGTTCTAATTACAAATAAGACCTGCAGATTATACAGATATAATGTTGAACATTTTCCACAAGTTGGCTTGGTACAAGTGTCTTGAAGGACAAGTGTAGCAAGTTTTTATTTTTTCCAGTTTCTTCATGGGGACTTGCTCCAGAAAATGGGTAACAAATACAGCAAAAATAAGTAACACTAATGCTTTGCTGCTATGACCGCGAAAAAATTTCAACTCCGGGTAATTTAAAAGCAAAAGCGCGTCTAACACGAGACTAGCCCCGCTGCCTTCTTAAAATGCACTAATTTGAACTTTGAAATTCGCAACTTTATGTTGTCAATTAACTTCCGTTCGATACAGATATCGTTCCAGAGTAAATTTTTTTTATAGTCAGAATAACTAAGTGGAGAAAAATTCTCCTGTTATATATTGTGTGTAAAAAGGGAAACTCGTAAAAATTTTATTTAGTTTATTCTTATTTTTCAAATCAACTAAGTGTCATTTCTGGTGACATATATGGCTGTAATTTTTCATAACAAAAGACTGGGTGAATTTTGTCTCTTGTACCTACAAAATTGTACGAAATTTATAAAACGAAATGCCATGGTTCATTTTTCAGTCCACCATTAGGGGGGCTGGCGACATATATGGCTGTGATCCCTCATAACAATAAACTGGTCGAATTTTGTATCTTGTACGAAATTGTACGAAAATCGTGGAACGGAATGCCATGGTTCATTTTTCAATTTACCATCTGGGGGCGCTGGCGCCATATATGGCTGTAATTCCTCATAACAATAAACTGGCGAATTTTCTATTTTGTACAAAATTGTACAGAAAACGTTAAAAAAGGTGCCATGGTTCATTTGTTAATTTATCATAAGGGGGGCTGGCGACACATTTGGCTGTTATTGTTTATAACAATGGGTTCGGCGAATTTTATATATTCAATTCACCCTATGGGGGGGCTGGAGACATCTGACGCCATTCCCCCTCTTTAATTTTTTAATAACTTCCGAATATGACTTGTACAAAAATCAATTATGCTTGTACAAAAATGTACATAATAAGTACAAAACTAGTACGTATTCAATTTTATGATTTGGGTTTTTGTGGGGATGGCGACATGTACATAACTTATGTGCCGGTGAGTGTAGAAGAAGAATAGTAAATATTTGTATAACCACTAGGCAGTGACAATGGTAATCCTTCTCTCCCGTGTGGAGTTGTGACTCACATTTTCAAATCTTCGATAAAATACGTGATGCAATAAAGGAAAGCTAACATCGAGATAATATATCTTTCTCACGTAATACTCTTGAAAAAAAATAAAACCGTACAAAAGTTACAACATACTATAATTTCCATTTTTGAACCATTATTATTTCTCAATTTCTCAGGAATCCTCCTGATAGATTATTAGATAGCAATTATGCTAATACATTAAAAATTTTCACAAAAATGACATCAAATGATCATACACTATGTGCTAATTACATGTCAATTGACTGGATGGGAATAATCACGAATACTTCATTCCCAATTGAATATTCCTTTTATAAAACGATTCAATAACAATTGACAAATTCTTATTTAACAATGAACCTTCGTAGAATATAGAATTTTGTGTTGGTTGAACTAGTTTTTGTGGTTGGAATATATTATGTTGTGAGTATGTGTGTATTTTGAGTTGAAACACTCTGACCTAAAATATCTATTGTGGCGCCTTATTCCTAATTAGTTACTGATGAGAGTCTTAACGACTAGTAGCTCCCTTAGTCCTATTTAAGGTTTCAACATGTATTGTGTTGTATGTTAGAATCACCATGAACTGGTGGAAGTCCAAGACCTTTGGGAGCTGCTTAAATAGTCGTATCAAAACTACGTGATCCAATGGGATGATGTTTATTACATAATTCAACTCATTACACTATTTCTGACAAGGGTGGTACTTAAGCCTGTCGTCATATAATATAAATGAAATACAATATAGATGATTGACAATGAACTACATTAAATGTGAATATATTAATGTGATTATTTTTTACTGAATATAGTAACCAATCAAATTACTTGATTTCAAGTCATGTGTCAAATGTCATCCAATCGCCGCTGTATTTCAGCGATAATACCCTACATGTGGCGTTTTCAGTTTGGTGTTTATTTTTTATCAAAAATTAATTAAACGTCAAACTGACAATTGGATTAAAAATGTCGCAAAGATTTGGTATTGCATCTAACGATTCAATTAATTTACCAATTGTACTTTTCACAACTGTAGTTTTAAATAAAAATGAATAGGTACTATTTGATTGAAACTAATAAAGTTAGTATTGAAAAGTATTAAGCGTCAGATTAACAATCAATTTTTGGAACTTTAGTTCTTTACGCCAGGTTATGTTTGAGCGACCAGGGGTCGCGACGCAAAAGATCTGACCGTTACGCGTTACGTTACGCTGCGTTATGTTACATTGCTTCGTTATGTGCCTTGCTTTTGTGTGCTTGTGCCTCCTTAGTCTCTCTCTAGTTTACGAAGCAGCGATTCATAATAATAAATATGCTCCTACCCGGATTCGAACCCGGGCCGCCCTCGTGCAATGCGAGCATTCTAACCACTGAACCACCAATGCTATATTGAAATTTTATACAAAGCTGGTATTCGCAGTGCTGGTGATCTACTTGAATTTGTTGGGATAAATTTTTACTATTATTTCCATAATTTTTTTTGCGCGATTAAGGGGTCTAGCACATTTACTTTTCGAAATACAGGGTGTTGAAATTTTGAAAACTTGAATGTTTTAATTCGATAACTTTAAAATGGATGGATAAATTGATTTGACATTGTAGTTTGTGCAACTAGTGTGGATATGATGGCCATATCGCACGAGGACGAAGTTTGAGCACGACGCCGTAGGCAGAGTGCTCAATCGTTCAAGTGCGATATGGACAATCCACACGAGTCGAACAGCATATTTTTTCTACGACCCACAGAAAAAATCTAGAAAATAAAAATTTCTATAAACTGTAATATAACTTCAAATTGAACATTTTACAATTCAATTTTATGTTTCCACTAATTTTGTGGTAAACGTACAGTTCTTGAATGTCCAATTTGTATAATGCTAGGGTTTAATTTTTTAAATATACGATGCTGTTATTAGTAGATGTTGCCAGTCGGACTCCCTCATGAATAATTTAAAAATAAAATTAACAATAAAAAAAATCTTCATCAGGGGGAATTTAACCCGGGTCTACTGCGTGAGAGTCTGGTATGCTTACTACTCAACCACCAAAGAATATGCAAATCGTTTATCTATAACGTCAGATGTATTACATAATTTTTGCTTAAAAGGAACTAAAGTTCCTACCGTGTGTCCCGCGACACGTTCTACCTTTTTTTGATATCTACAAAGTAAAAAAGTATCTTATCGAATACTCCTCGGGTCTTGATAAATACTCAAAATGTTGTCGTAGAGAATCCTTCAAGCGTGCTGCTCAAAGATAATAGCCCTCGGCCTGCGGCCTTGAGCTATTATCAAGCAACACGCTTTCAGCATTCTCTATGACAAAATTATCTCGATACATATTATCAAGATCCTAGGGGTATTACTACTGAAAATATTGATGTGAATGCTAACTTGTATACTTCATCAGCATATTATATAGATACATCTGCCCTAGGTCAACTATATTTTTACGTGACAGTCTATGGCATCCAACTGATCTCTTACTGTCACGTTCGTGACTCATGTAATTCAGATGTTTCAGCTTTGCCAATGGCTAATTTTTGGAGTTGAGATATTTGTTTGTAATGTAAATTAGATATTTCCCTCTTTTCTCGGATGTAATATGTACAACGTTAAACATGAATACAGGGTGTCCCACGACGAGTGAAAACTATCTGTATATGGCAAAATACTCATAGTAAAATCACGAAAATATCTACGTTTGGGTTTTCGGATACGATCTTTTCAACTAAAATATTTTCAAAGATGGCCGACTTCCGTTTCTACTGGAAGTCAACTGTAACTTCGTTATTTTAAACGGAACACCCTGTATATTAATAAATTTTTTAAATCTACGTGATATTTCATAATTCTTTTGTCTAAGAACTTTTTTCGAAAGATGCACACTTTTTGAGTTATTAATTTTTTTGTAGAAAATTTGACCGTTGAAGACCCTTATAAATTATTTTTTTACGAGAGGACCCTTGAAGATATGGAAATGGTTTTTCTCCGGTTGCCTTAAGCAAGGTCAAACGTATTCGAATCTATGTTGAAAATTTTTCCATTTTATACAGGGTGTGTATAAAAAGTGTTCAAAGTTTAACTTCATAAATATAAAATTTCTTCATTTTTTTTTAATAAAACCACCCTGTTTTTTCTATTTTAATGCATTCAGGAGACAAAAACAAGGCAAGTTCATGTATACTTTCCTATACCTAAACCTTACCGTTATCCAGATATTAAATGTTTTCTGTAAATTTTTAGAGATGCAGGTGTGGTCTAAATTTTGATACAAGCACTGAGAAATAAAAAAGTCTTTTTCTTCATCTGTCTCTAAAAAAAATCAAATCGAATTGTTTTTATTAATCCTATTCCAACTTTTAGTCGTTTCCGAGATATTTGAGGTTTTAAATTGTTATTATATTTTTTAACAAGTTAAAATTTTTCATGTATACTTTTAGTAGGCTTTATAATAAATGACACTTATTTAACTGACATTAGTTAATTGTTGATACTATCGAAAATCGTTAAAATGGCTCGTTCCCAATTTAATAACGAAGATTATGTAAATTT
Organism: Galerucella tenella; assembly: GCA_910591685.1. NCBI lineage: Eukaryota > Metazoa > Arthropoda > Insecta > Coleoptera > Chrysomelidae > Galerucella > Galerucella tenella. Next base: position 11,955 of record CAJUYH010004772.1, on the reverse strand, counting down.
GCTTTTAATACATGGTGAATGTGAAAAAGTTGTTACAAGAACATGTACTTTATTTGCTGCAAGATATCCAGATAGACCACGACCAAACTCGCATACTGTTAAAATAATCCTCAACAATTTAAAGCTATACGGTTCATTTGAAGCAAAAGTAAATCGAATTAAACCAGTTATTGACAATAATAATGCCGAAATTAATGTTGTTGCTTATTTTACTGCTTATCCAGAAGCATCAATACGCGTTGCCGTAAGAGATCTTGGAGTAAGCAAATCGTCGATTAACCGTATTTTACGAAAACATAAAATGCATCCCTATTCGTACAATTTGTGTCAAAATTTAAAACCAACCGATTTTACTAAACGAATAGACTTTGCTGAGTTTTTACTAACAAAATGCCAGGAAGACGACGATTTTTTAAAAAACATAATTTGGTGCGACAAATCGAAATTCACGAAAAATGGATTATTTAATAGACACAATTCCCATTATTGGAGTCAAGATAATCTTCATTTAACCAAAGAACGTGCTTTTCAAGATCGGTGGCAGTTCAATGTCTTTTGTGCTATTAGAAATAATCAAATAATAGCACTTCATTTTTACGATGGGAATTTGAATGGTTAGGAAACACAATCAATTAATTTATTCCCAATTAATTATGTAAAAAACACTGTTTTTGTATTTTTAGGTGAAAGATATCTTGATATTTTAAGAAATTTGAAACAAAATTATTTAGACCGCTTGCCACCAGACGAATTAAGCAAACTTTTTTTTATTCATGACGGTGCTCCTGTTCACAGTTCAATTGTCATAAATACATTTTTAGAAAAGCAATTTGAAGACAGGTGGTTAGCAAATAATGGTCCTTTTCGGTGGCCCCCTCGTTCTCCCGACATGACGCCTTTAGATTTTTTTATATGGGGTCACATAAAACAAGAGGTTTACTCACAAGCCATAACATCTAAAGAAGATTGTGAGCTAAGAGTTCGAAATTTCTTCAATTCTCTTTCTGAGATGATGATCAGCCGTGCGACGAATGAAGGCATACTGAGAAGGGTTCAAAAATGCATTGAAGTTCAAGGTAGCAGTTTTTAACATTTACTTTGAAACATAAGACTATTTTTCTTTGACTTTCAATTTTCCATACAATTTGGTAGCATATCTTATTATTGTCACATATGGTTCAATTCGATTAACTTTTGCTTGAAATTAACCGAATAGCTTCAAATTGTTAAGTATTCTTTTAACAATGTGCGATTTCGATCGCGGTCAATCTGGATATCTTACTGCAAATAAAGCACGTGTTCTTGTAACAACTTTGTCATATTTACCATGTATTAAAAGTAAATTCACATTAAATTTTTTATTTCTTAGTGCTTGTATCAAAATTTATACCACACCTGCATCTCTAAAAATTTACAGAAAACATTTAATATCTGGATAACGGTAAGGTTTAGGTATAGGAAAGTATACATGAACTTGCCTAATTTTTTTCTCCTGAATGCATTAAAATAGAAAAAAACAGGGTGGTTCTATTCAAAAAAATGAAGAAATTTGATATTTATGAAGTTAAACTTTGAACACTTTTTATACACACCCTGTATAAAATGAAAATTTTTTTAACATAGATTCGAATACGTTTGACCTTGCTTAAGGCAGCCGAAGTGAAACCATTTTCATATCTTCAAGGGTCCTCTCGTAAAAAAATAATTTATAAGGGTCTTCAACGGTCAAATTTTCTACAAAAAAATTAATAACTCAAAAAGTGTGCATTTTTCGAAAAAAAATCTTAGACAAAAGTATACTAAAATATTACTGTTACCTATTATTTATTTAAAATAATAAGGCAAGAGAAATTGCAACGGCGACTCAATGTGGAGAGCACCTCAGGTGTGAATTCGGAGACCAAACTAATATCAATTCAGGGAGTAGTCTTACCGGTTCGCGGGTAATCCTACTTTATTTAAGTTATTGAAGTTATATTGAAGTTAATAAGATAATAAATGAAGTTGAGAAACCAAATGAATTTAATAAGTTAATAAATCAAGTTAAGAAATGTAATTAAAGTTAATCAACAAAGGTAAGTGGGCGCCACCCTGAATAATATTAGTCGACTTGTTTTTCACCTCACCACTCTCTATCAACAAACCTGGAAATGTTGGAAGGGAAGGAATATGAACAACGTTGTTAAATTTACAAGTTGTATAATGATTAAAAATATCACAGTGAAATATAAAAAAAATGTTGGTTTTGTGTGTTGAAGCACGTTGGTTTTAAATTGGTTCACTTGTTACTTTCCTTAATTTTCCACGTGTCTGATGGAAACTACGGAATTGGTAGGTAAAAAGTTCAGGTACAAAGTTCCAGACTGTTTTGTGGTCTCAGGTACGTCTCAGGTACTAACCTCCAGGCACGAAATCTCAGGTACTCAGTAAGTGCATTCACATTGAATGCACTTAAATAGAAGATAAATTTTAAAAATTCAACTGGACTGTTTCATGGTTCACAGGAGAAAAAAAGCTTATTCTCACTACTCGCTATTAAACTGTTGAACTATGCGGTGAGCAATCGACATACGTTGTATATTCCTCTCCTGTTCACATGCTCCGCTTCGAGAAAGAATTTACGTATTCGTAGTGTGTTCTTAATTTCTATCTCTGTATAGGAGAGAAGAATTGAAATATTTGACCAATATCAGTGTATACTGCTCCTCACCAACGGAGATTATCCGTCGCACATTAAATGTAAAAATTTTGCCTTTTAGCGGTGATCGGTGCTACAGGTTTTCGACGAGAATCACATGTTGATAAGGAAAAGGGACTGGCTACTCGCCGTCCGGTAGATATTTAAATATTCCAACGATAGTGGTCAAATATAACGTTACACACCCCTACTACCAGGAAAAAAAATTTTTCCACAAAAAAAAATTTTTATAAATGCAAAACATAAAAATTTCATGATACTGAATGAAAAGAAAATTATATAACACATAACTATTACCATGTGTTATCAGAAGAGAGTGAAACACTGATTAAAAAAAACATTTTCAAAGTGAAGAAGGAAAAAGGAACAATTTCAAGAACCAAATAATTAATTAATAGAAAAAAAGAAAGATACATAAAACTTTGAATGGTGAATTTTGAGAAGAAAGGAATAAGTACCAGGTACCCACACACAAATCAATAAGAAAATTGAATATTTAAGGTAATTAATTCAACCTTTGATTTGATGATAGATCACTGTATCTGTGAGTTCTCAAAGATAATGTCACGAGACAAGATACGATTAAAAAAATGAGACTTCCCACCAGATACATTGATTATCATCCATAAAAATTATATGATTATCATAGGTGTTATTATATTCAATATACGTCCGTCTTTTCTTACTATTACAAAAAAAAATTTATTCAATAAATTTAACCCAATAAAAAAATTATTAACTGAAGAACTACTAATATAAGTTTTGGAGCAAAGCCAAGGAAGTTAATTTCACTCCCTAACAGAATATAGCTCCTGTCAAGCTAAAATTTCAAATATATTATACTAAACTAAAACGACTCATATTTTTGGTCTGATATGTGCACCACCACAGCATCACTGATCAAGAAAACGACTTCCGCCTAATGATAAGGACCTCGCGAGAGATGTTAAGTCGCGTCGTGATCTTCAATCTCAGCTTCAGCCGAAATCCAAACCTGAAACACCATGACAATACAACACAACGTTCCTTAAATAGAGAAGCTTCTAGGATCGATAAACTAAATGAAAGAATAAGAACCACAAAAAAAAGAAAAAAAATTGGAACAAGCTGATACAACAATTCCAAGGAGGCTCGATCTAACCCCCTAACAGAATATAGCTTCCGTCAAGCTGAAATTTTAGGGAATTGAAACTTACAACGGCATCCCACAACAGTACTGTTGGAAAATCCCCAGAGCGATATGTGAGCCATGTTGGCACAAACGCAGTAGCTAACCCCCCAAGTGGATTTAACTAATGACAGCAGACCTCAGCCACATCTGCCTCCCAGGCTGATTAACCCCCCGACGCTGAACCATGAAACACATTCCAGACCGCTCTGAGCCCTTCAACACCCACTGCTGAGAAATCCAACAAAAAAATATCAAAAAGGGAAAAAGGATGCAATAAAATATAGACAAATTGAATCCATGTCTATGAGTGAAATATCTGAATCAATCTTTCGGAATGATTATAGATAGAGATGGGTAATGAACTAGTAGATACAAAGAAAAATGGAGTAAACAAGATATTAGGTAAGGTAATGAATGTAGATAAGCAAAAATAATTTTTGTAATGTAAGTTGATATCTCGAGCATGTAGATAAAAATGTTTAAAACAATTGAAATACTGAAAATTTTCAACGTAGAGGTAATGAAAATTTTAAGATAATTGAGAAAATTGAAATTTCAAACATTTAAGATAATAAAATTTCAAGATAGTTAAGATAAAAAAAAATTTGATAACTAAGATAATGAATTAAGATAATAACCTTCGATATCCCTGATATATCAGCAAATATTTAAACTAATTGCAAAGTCAAATTGCCAATGGTCTTCCAAAAAAAATTTTATATACCCTTTCGGTATATAAATACAGACAAGACATTATTTGCTGCAAAGAGAAGTACTATAAAATATATTATAGTACAGTAGACAAGTTTCATCCCTTGTCCACTTAGATACGATAAGATACGATAATTAAGGTAAGCTACGATAATTAAGATAAGATAATTTAGATAAGATAATGAAGATTAAATATCACCCTTAAGAATACTTAGGGTATATCCGACAATTTCTTCAAATCAAGAAGACCCAATATTTAATAACCTTTATGTTTGTGCATCAACAGGTTTATTAAACTAAATTTAATTTGACTATGCATTTGAAATTTACAAAATTATAATATTTATTGAATATTTGAAAATTTTCTAAAAATATCCAACGGATTTTCTATTATAATTCTCAGATTAGAATTCCATCCGGACAGGAAAATATTTATTAACTTACTTTATCCTAGAACACGAATGCTATTTTACTAATCACTAGGGAAAGAAAGTTAAGTCATTATCAAATTTATAGTCAGAGAAAAAGAAAATCTCTACGATAAGAAAGATAAAAAAAAATATTCGAGACACCAACACTGAACCCTTCATGTGAAATTTTGCATCATATTTCACAAGAAAAAACGTACCTAAGACAAAAATGAACTAGTGAAAAGCAAAGTCTAACATAGTGATAAAATATTATCCAAATATTAAAAAAAAGACAAAATTTCGACAAATTTGACTAAGAGAGAAGAGAGACAAAAATTGAAAGAGTGACTGTCAAAAATTTTCACTGGAAAGTTAGATGATATTTTTTTTAAGTTCTACTAGGGAGGTTGCCAGTTAGCATCCACAGTAGCCATTGGTCATCGCGCAAGCAAAACATTAAGAAAAATCATCACACAAACACAGCAAATATTTTGACAGTGATAGCGATATGATACAAAGCAACTACCTAAGATGTTAAACATCTCAACGAGATAGATAAAATTGAAAATGGTTTTTTTTGTCGAAAAACTGAATTAAAGATACGCAAATGAAATTTTAAGATAAAGAATTTACGGAAAAAAATTAGTTCTGTCATTAACTAATGTAGAGAAATATGACACGATAAAATAATGTTTTTCTATGTATCATTCAGTACTAAGGTAAAGATAATTTTTCGTTATTTTGTTGTGCAAAAAAAAACAATGTGTTATTTGTACTCGTGTCAAAAGATAAAGGGACCAAGATAAATCATATATTGAGAATAATAGTGCTACCAAGCAAACCAAGATAATTTCTCAATATACTAACGATAAGGGGAATGCTACAACCATATCCGAATCCAAATTTTGCATAAAGCAGGAAGTTCAGGAAATGTTTGTGCATAAATTTTGTTCCAAAAGATTCTAGACTCCAAAGGTGCATAAAGCTAGATAAATCCAGAAAATTTAAAACATTCACGGAAAGTTGTTCTCAATAGAACAGCGTTTTTGGTATCTCAAATACTCAAAAAACACAAAAAGATACGATAAGACACAAAAATACTTCACGAATTGTTTATTGCACAACGAAACGTCAAAAAAAACATAGATACTAAAAAAAATGTAAGTACTCATGATACATACTCTAAAGATATAGAAAAGGCAAAAATAATACCGAAAAAAATATTCATGTGCGCCACTGCATACTCCAGATATTTTGATTTTAAATCTTTAATCAAAAGTAAGGCAATTATTTCCGATAACAACTAATTCGATAAATTTACTAATAGGAGATAATGAGAGTTAAGTTGAAAATATATTAACGCAAAAAAAACTGGAAGCAAGTCTAAGGAAGGAAGCAAACTATTCAAAAGTATGTTTCGACTGAAGGTCACTGAAAGATAACAATAAACACGTAATTAACTAAAAAATAATTGAATTGACCAATTAATGAATATTCGAATCCTCAAGTTTTACACTATGTTATTGATACAATTAAATTTTCAGATGGAGAGAGAGATATTTACTATATATGGTTACGATACGTGAAGATATAAGATAATAAAAATATATAGATATAAGATATAAGATATTGTTAAAACGATAATAAAATAAAATATTAAAAACTCAACTGTGAACGATATGATACGATAAGTGAACGATTTGAAGATAGAAAATACGATAAGTGAAAGATATGTACGACAATGATGAGATAATTGCTTCAACTACTGTCCAAACTTTCAAGTTTCAAGATTTATTGATGAGAGAAACGATGTGCAAAACAGCCACACACGTTCGGGTGCCAATTTTGTTACAATAAGGTAACAATAGGGTAACAATTAGGTTGGGCGTTGGGCGCCAATTTTGTTACCTATTATTTATTTAAAATAATAAGGCAAGATAAATTGCAACGGCGACTCAATGTGGAGAGCACCTCAGGTGTGAATTCGGAGACCAAACTAATATCAATTCAGGAAGTAGTCTTACCGGTTCGCGGGTAATCCTACTTTATTTAAGTTATTGAAGTTATATTGAAGTTAATAAGATAATAAATGAAGTTAAGAAACCAAATGAATTTAATAAGTTAATAAATCAAGTTAAGAAATGTAATTAAAGTTAATCAACAAAGGTAAGTGGGCGCCACCCTGAATAATATTAGTCGACTTGTTTTTCACCTCACCACTCTCTATCAACAAACCTGGAAATGTTGGAAGGGAAGGAATATGAACAACGTTGTTAAATTTACAAGTTGTATAATGATTAAAAATATCACAGTGAAATATAAAAAAAATGTTGGTTTTGTGTGTTGAAGCACGTTGGTTTTAAATTGGTTCACTTGTTGCTTTCCTTAATTTTCCACGTGTCTGATGGAAACTACTTCGTCCGGAATTGGCAGGTGAAAAGTTCAGGTACAAAGTTCCAGACTGTTTTGTGGTCTCAGGTACGTCTCAGGTACTAACCTCCAGGCACGAAATCTCAGGTACTCAGTAAGTGCATTCACATTGAATGCACTTTAGGAAAGATAAATTTTAAATAAAAGATAAATTTTAAAAATTCAACTGGACTGTTTCATGGTTCACAGGAGAAAAAAAGCTTATTCTCACTACTCGCTATTAAATTGTTGAACTATGCGATGAGCAATCGACATACGTTGTATATTCCTCTCCTGTTCACATGCTCCGCTTCGAGAAAGAATTTACGTAGTGTGTTCTTAATTTCTATCTCTGTATAGGAGAGAAGAATTGAAATATTTGATCAATATCAGTGTATACTGCTCCTCACCAACGGAGATTATCCGTCGCACATTAAATGTAAAAATTTTGCCTTTAGCGGTGATCGGTGCTACAGGTTTTCGACGAGAATCACATGTTGATAAGGAAAAAGGACTGGCTACTCGTCGTCCGGTAGATATCTAAATATTCCAATGATAGTGGTCAAATATAACGTAACATTACGTACATTTCAAAAATGTATTAATATACAGGGTCTTCAATTTAAAATAACAAAGTTACAGTCGACTTCCGGTAGAAACGGAAGTCGGCCATTTTTGAACATATTTTAGTTGAAAAGATCGTATCCGAAGACCCAAACGTAGAAATTTTCGTGATTTTACTATGAGTATTTTGCCATATACAGATAGTTTTCACTCGTCGTATATACAATCTTCAAGAAGTATGAAAGGCGCCTACAACAAAGTATAGAGAATAATTCTTCGGACACCTAAAATACTTAATAAAATACATGACATACCTTTCCTAGTATAAGCAATACCGACAGACTATTAAATGTTCATCACTGACTCATTCTTTTATTCAATAGGACAGACCAGACAGAATATAAGCATCTCATGAAATTACATTCTCTAACATTTATTTTTATTATGGTATTGACACGATTTTAATGGTACCTATATTACGTAACAAATGGAAAAGTTATGCACGATGCCGCGTAGCGGTTACGTACTATACTTGAGCATAATTTCCCAACCTTGAGTTGCACTTGCTGCTGCTTCATTTTTAAATGGTATCCCAGGACCTCTTAACACACACTTGGGAGATAATGAAGGTACTGGAAATTATAATAAAATTCACATAAAATGTGTTTCCAACAAAGTGTAGGTCTCTGAAGTCAGAAATTGAGATTTTATTTATCATTGATAATTGGAAAATTTTGAAAAAAACGGCCACTTCTGACACTTTGATAAAATTAACGGCATAAAGGACAATAAGAAGAATGGGGTTGTAAGCTTTGTCTTGATAGGAGAATAACTATTTCATAGAAATTGTTATTCTGCTACTAAATAGTGTAGTTATTTTGACTGAGTATACTAAAAATAAAACTTGATTTAGTTATGATGAATAAAGTTATGTTGAAAATCTGAAATCACGAAGCTGTTGGTTTTGGTTGAAGCTAAGCTCAAATTTATTAAGTCCTGAATGTGCCACTTCCGGTTATACCTGAAGTAGACGTCAACTTTGTTATTTTTAAAAGAGCCCAATATTTTCTATATTGTTTGATCCTACATGGAATTTAAGATAAACTTTGTGGTGCACAATGTCCTATACCAAAAATGAAGTATTCTCGAGGTATTTCGATTTCCTTCAAAATATTGAAAAAATCCAATTCATTATTTAATAACGATATCTCCATTAATAACGAAGGTAGTTAAATGAAATTGTTACCATTGATCAAAAAGCGCTTGACCGCTAATTCCATATACCAATTATTGATTTTCCATACAGGGTATCTAAAACTCAGCCGCCAAAATGCACAATGTGAATCATTCATAAGCTACTCACTTCAAAGAGAACACCTTTATTGCATTTTCCGCTGTATTTTTTTATCCAATTCCTTTGGTATTGTTATTTATACAGTGTGGAAACCAATTATCAGATTCCACCTGAAAAAACAAAATTGGCGTCTTTTTCTGGTATGTATAAGAGGAAGTTCCATATCTGGTAAAACATATTTGAACCATCCAAAATCTACAGCTCCGTATTAACAGATTCTGAACTGGATCCTCGATCAAATTCAATCAAAACTTCACGGGCCACACCCTGAAGCAAGATAGTGATACTCACCTAACAACTTTTTCATTAAATAAATATTCAGTGTCGAAACTGATTCCCTTATCCTTTCTTTATTAATATATCCACAGCCGATTTTATATTTTTCCACATGATGCTGTACATGTAAAAGAATATTCATTAATTATGTACCCACTTATCATCCTGTATTTATTCCAGATAGGTACGGAAAAAAGTTATTGAACAAAAGTCCAAAAGGCTAACTTCAGTTATACAGTGTTGTACTAAATAATAATAATAAAACAACTCCAATGTTCGGATACTTTGTATATTATCAAAAATTCAAATAGCCATTAATGTGCTATTTTCAATAAATACAACAATTGAAGGGTAAACTGACCTTCATATTATGAGAAAATTCAATTCAAGATGCAGTAGTCCCTGAATATCAAATTAATATGTGACGGCTAAAATGGATGCTATGAACTTTTACTTCGTGAGAGGATAATGAACATTAGTTAGCGCCCAAACTGCTATCATCGTTCCATATCGTCATTTAATTGGTGTTTCAACGTACAATTGCGGCGATCCCTCACACACTCTCCTTCATCTTCTCCCTTCTATCTTTCCCACCTCTCACATGCCATTTCGAGTCCTTCTCTTTCCCCAATCATGCTCTCCACTACGCCACTAATCCATTCCTCCTCGCAACATTATCTCCACCATATTTTTTCAATATACCGCCTCTCCTAGTTTATTTCTCATCTTCCTTAGAACTTCCTCGTTTTCAAGCATCTAAACACATGCTCTACTTCACACCTCTCGCACACTCCAGTCTCTCTTCTCCCAATCTTGTGGAGGAATCCCACTCTTGACCCAAGTCCTGTGAGCACCTGCGTCAAGAAGTAGTTCACCTCCCCAAATTTCCCGTCCACCCAATATCTCCTGCTCCCAAACGCTTCTTTAAGCGGGCCCTCGTACTCATCCTACCTTATTTCCATTTCCTCATCTATCCATTCCTGTACTCCCTCTCTGGTCGCACCCCTGCAGCGCTTCTGTCTGGCTCTAGCACCGTGACAGCACCGCTGCTGCTAGTCCACCCACTATCCAGGACCCCTGCACCACCCTCACTTCCGCTTTTTCACCCCACTTTTCCGCGCCATACAGCATACTATTCTTCATCGCCCTACCAATCTCTCTCCTGTCCCCTTCACATTACCCAATAATCTCCCCAGCCATGTCGCCCATACTTTCGCCTTCTGTGCAGCCTTCCACGTATGGAATATATATAGTTGCCGAACCTTTTCATAATCTTGTTTATTTCCACAAACATCGTTATGTACTGCCACCGACACTTATCCCATTTTAATGCAGTAAGTAGTTATTTCTCATATAGACCAAGAGCCGGGTGTTTTTTTGTAAAAAATGTACGGAAACAGGTATTTTCTCCTTTGATTATGTTCAGGGGTGTCCCCTTAATGTAAATCCAAGTTGGCGTCATGGGGGGGGCTTCACGTCTGCCGCCATCTTGAAAAACACGTTTTATCAAATATTTCGCGAACCGCGCATCGTACGACAATCATTGTGGTGATCATTATTGTAGATAATAATATTTGCCAACTTTTTATTCGAAACTTTTTTTTGTATAACGCATACATTTTTAATTACAGCGCTCCAAACTTTTTTCAATATGGTTTTCGCTAAATATTTGGTTAATGGTCAATGATAAATTGAAAATGGTGGTAACTGACTTGTGGAGCATTGAATTTCCTATAAATTTTATTTAATTTTTTTTCCCGTAGCATTTATAGTTTAGGATCTGCAGCATGGTAAAACTTGCTCCTCATACATTATCAGAGGCAACATTGCTCGTTGTATACGAAAACCATTTTATAACGCATAAAATGGCATGAAGCATTCAAAAAAATGTCAATACAGCTGGGTACCGAGTTAATTGAATTTATAAATACTGTGGAGAACAACTAATAATTCATCGATCTTTATTGTTGCTTAAAACGGTATCATCATATAAAAGATTCTCAATGTAGCAAAAAACAATGGTGCATAAGAATTTTTATTGTTATTCTCAATAATAATAATTATTATTAATCAACGTTATGCTTGTATTATGCTAGTTTATATTGTACAGTATTATTTTATAATTTAGGAAAGATCATACGTGGAAAAACCTAGAAAATAAAATGGAAACTGATGTTAAAAAATTATTTAATATATTTAAACATAAAATCCTTACGGTTGTCTACAAAAAAACTTATATTGTTCCGTTCATAAAGTTATAAACATAAATAACCAAGTTAACTGTATAAACCCTCACTTCGTGGAATCTACTCATCATATGGTTTTAAATGAAACTAACTGTTTCTAAATGACTCCACAATAT
>CAJUYH010004771.1:25875-37677 GCA_910591685.1 Galerucella tenella | reverse complement strand
TTTGTAACAAATTTTGTTTTCTATATTGAATGGTTCACCTTGTCACAGAAAATAATCTAGATATTATATGTGGTAGAAATATTACATTTCAGTTTTTATTTTATTTTAAGTATGACAATTCATTTGTCAATAAACGAGCGCTAATGTGGCATGTGATATTCAAAAAATTGAGTAGTAGAATCGGAAATTCGTTACCAGGCGATTCAAAATGTCAATGTTATAAAGTGGTTCATCAAAGAATATCCGCATAAATTAACTTTATTTATGAATAAATGGAATTCACTTGTTACTTAGTGATACACAGTTTTATGAAATAATTAAAATGTGAAGTTGAAATATTCCATAAATATACAGGGTTGGATAGCCTGTACGAAAGTATCTTTAATGGGTTTTTTCTATCACATTTATTCAGTCGAGTCATTTTTAAGGCATACCCCATGAAATTTATATTGTCGCTAAATAAACATAGAATACAGTCAGTTGGTGTGATAAAAATAGGTTTTCTGGAAAATGTTCCGGAATTTTTTCGAATTTGATGTCTTAAAACATTTTACGTTCTGCCGTTTGCATAGCCATATTGGAAAACCGGCGAGTGAAAACCGTTTTTTCTTTACATTTTATGAAGGAAATTTTCTTTTTTTTATGGGCACACTACTTGCAATAAAATTTAAAGCTGCGGCTTACTAGCAAACCAAGTTTTAATTAATATACTTCATGGTCAAGCAAGCCACGGAAGTTGCGGATGCGGATACGCTGGAGGTATTCATTAAGGTAGTCGTTCGATAGTCGCTGCAGAGACATGCTGCAACTGCAGGCGGCCGAGGCAAGAGGCAAAGACACTACTGTTCTAATGAATTCTAATGATACACCGTTCGAAGCACGCTGCAGCAGCAACTAGCTTACTAGGTGTCTCGCCCTGTCTCTGCTGCTTGGGCGCGCATCTGCGTCCGGACCAGTCGTTCTGCAGTCGTTGTGTATTGTTGTGTTACTATCAAACAATAGATAAAATAGTGAACAATGGATAAAATAGTGAAAAATACGCTATCGCAATCAAAGTCGTCACTATTTTCAGGAAAAGAAGATGATCTACTTATAGATTTAGTTGAGCAAAACCATATTTTATACGATCTTAAAGTAATAAAGAGTTTTTCTTCAGTTGTGATTTTCGTTCTCAATTCTTTTGGCTGCATGTCTTTTTCAATTAAACTTAAAACAAAATAAAATTGTGTTTTATCCAGTCTGCAATATTTTCTGAATAAATCTTCATCGCCTTATAGGTGCTGTAAAATTAACAGTTCAAAATAACCTTCTGAATTTCGTTTTTTAAATAAGGAGTGTATTGGCGCTCTCTTGCTTTTTCTATATAAATAGTATAATAATAAATGCTGATCTTCCTCTAATAAAATTCGTTTGATAATTCTAGTCTTATTGGCAGACATTTTACATCCTTATTTCTTAACAGCAAAAACAGTACTGATCTGTTATTCTGTCGCATGCTACGAACGAGCCCTCTAGGTTTCTCCTGTCCTATCTCGGTCGCTTGCCTCTTGCCTCGGCCGCCTGCAGCTGCAGCATGTCTCTGCAGCAACTATCGAACGACTACGTTTAGAGCAAATTTGCTCGAACGACTGATTCACGCGCCAAAATGCTCAAATGTGTACTGGGCAAAGTACTGTTTGCGAAAGGTCTGGGCACGCACAAACACACTCCGCCGTCTGTCGGTTTCTGATAAACTCGAACGAAATTGACGCATAAATATGCTCAATGTGACACATTCGGATGACAATTAAATCGAGTGTTTTGTGTGTGGCCACCGTACATAAAAAAAGTAGGTTCACTTTAAGCTCCTCCCAGCGGTGGATGTTCGTTCTTCTTTCCCTTTTATTATTTATCATCATTCATTACACCCAGGTGTTTAAATTTTTGTACTTCTTTGAATTATTTATTTCTCCTGCTTTCCTATATCTAATCTCGGTTTTATTCACACAACTTTCAATTCCAGTTTCAGCCCTGCCCTTAATTTTTCCTAACTTTTTGGATCGAAGTTCCTTATCGCGCGTTGTGAAAGGAGGCTAGACGGATAAAATTCTTACGAAAAGTTTTTTCACGACACTTTTTGATATTGTAAGATGTGCGCATCGCATGTTTCTCTGTCTGTATCTTTCTCTCTTATAGAAAGCAAATAAATTGAAAAAATTTTCACCATAGTCCGGGCGCGAACCATCAACCTACGCGTCTATATCAAGGCATTCAACACATGCTGCCATGAGCTCTCATGTGTATTAAATGCGAAGAAATGTATTACATGCTGCAATTTCTATTTATATTTCGCATTGAACAGTGTGGTGTCGCGTCGATTATTTTTGTTGAGTGTATACAGGTTTTTTGTAAATAATAAATAATAAAAAATAATGATAATAATGAATGAATTTTAATAAATTCAAAAACAAATCATATTTTAATATTACAATTTCAGAACGTATGTATTTATCAAGCCGTGCGTGTTCTAACCTATACGTTGTGTTTACGAAGTCGAGAGAGTATATATATATACACTCTGTTGTGTTTACAAAGTCCCGCGCATCTATGACGTGTATGAAAGAATAGACAGACAGAGTACATATATATATATATATATAAATGTTTCGGTGTGTGTATGTATATGTACAATTCCTTCACAAATTAATCGAAAGGAACTTAGTTTTTTTCTATAATTTTCTTTTCTTTCTGTCATCAAATTAAGTATTTTGTATATTTCCCCTCTGTGTCTTTCTTAAAACGAAATCCAAACCGAAATTGAACAACGCGCTATTACTATATCTTTTACTGGAGCAAACTGAAACGAGTTTCCGAGGCCCATGGTTTTTTTGAAATCTTAAAAGTTTTCGGTAAGCTTGAGTAGGAATGTAATTTAGGATGTTATTGTAGGTACCTATTACTTATGTGAAAAAGTGCTTCAATATTTTGAGCACTGTATTTGTGTGCTTAAGATGCCAAATTGTTATCTTCAATATTTAAAGTTTAATACATGACGTATTCTACATACAACAAAAATTGTATTTTTCAACGTCCCATTGTTTCTAGGAAAATAGGTTAACCGTAAGCTGGGTACGACAATTGAATAACTGTTAAAAAATTATACAAATAAGAAGTTTTTTTTTAGTTTTCTGATCTAGATATTAAACGAGGTCATAAATGGTTTGAAATAAAGAACTTAACTTATTACAAATAAAAGGTGTTATTTGCGTTAAGATCACTTCCTTAAAACTAATTTTTCAGACTCATTTGGATTGACAAAATTTGCACTCCCTTTATAAACTTCAGAGTACAATTTCCATCCCAATTCAAATTCAGTTAGGTATTGACTGTTTTTGTATGTTATTTGGGATATCTTATTGTCTGAAAGATGTTGAATTAATAATATTATATTTTCTAACTTGCAAATGGTTTTTTTATTCTCCTACCGTAATTCCCTATAATATTATTCTGATACAATATCTGCAGCTGAATGATTTAGCACAATAATGTTATTTCTTAGTCTTTGAAGACTTGACTTAAAAGACTGAAAAACAAATATTGTGTGCAAAATCATTCAATTGCAAATATTGTACAATATTACGCGTATGCTGAAAGCTTGAAAATTCGAAAAGCGCGCGTCTTGAGTGTTAGTTCGTACTAGTTGCCAAGGTAGGCGCTAGTGGTAACTTTGTGCCACAAAACCCCTATGGGCTGCTCTAAGCCGTAACAATGAACCGCAGAAAAATTGGCGTGACCACAAAATGATTAATAGCTTTCTTCAAGACACAGACCTGTATAACAAAATATAATTTAAATGCAGCAGCTTATGAAACTGTAGTTAAAACTTACACTCTGTATATTTGCTGTACTGTTGTTCAGTCTAACTGTATCTGTGTCAATAACCTACGCTGTCAAGGTACGTCAATTTCAATAAGAAAACAAAAGTAAATGAAATCGTTCCATTTACATTTTTAACATTTTAACAGATTTACATGGTCGTAAAAAACGAGGTATCCAAAGTTTCAATATTTATTAATTTGAATTAATTCAAAAATAGTTGTCTAAAGTTCTGAATCCGAAGGAATTCCAGGATTATATTAATCGTGAGCTTGCTCCTACCTATTTCGTAAGCTTTAAAGCTACACCGTAACCCTCACAACTTTCTAGACAGTCTTCCTTGTTAAGTAAACTTAAAATGTCTGTACATAATCCTTGTTTACATTGATTCAAATTACCAATATACAGGAATAAAATAGAGGAGGCTGGTTTTCATTCATACAATAATAATAATGATAATAATTTCATACTTCATTCGAGAAAAATTCGTCTCTACATTTTTCTAGAAGATTTTTCATCGGAAATATCATTGTGTCATAAGGAGCTAATTATATCAGTTTCTATAATTTACTCCTGAAGATGAAAATGTTAGTGAAACCGGTTGGGCAGTATCCATTATATATCTGCAGTAGAAATTATTTTTTTTTTTATTTTATTTCATAATTATGGGAAGAGTACAAGCAGTAAGGCTTGATACAATTGATTTTCAGATTTGATTAATTACAGGAAATAGTCGAAAATGTGATTGGAATAGAAGAAGACTTACTCGGAGTGCCTATGCGGAAAATAGCTGAAGTATGCTATTTTCAGAAATCACTATTGCCAATTTACAACATAACCTCGGTTACCAACTCTATTTTATGGGTTCCGGAATTGCCGATACACAATCTATAACCAGAACATTAGTATATAGACTATGACTGTATATATAGAGTGTCTAGGAGACTACATCCTACCCACATTTGCAGATGATACAGTTTCCTCATTTATCAAAGAAGAGTCTTAATAACCACAAGTCTTCAACACCATTTTTACTCAGCCTTTTATTTCTATTTATTTTGATAACCAACCAAAAACACTTGAAAGCCAACAAAATTTCACATAAGCTTTGTATCTCAATTACCAAGGAATCTAATTTTTTCATAGACACTCCTGGTTATACAATTTAGCTACCAATACCTTCTAAAACATTCCTATTTAGTTCGAAAACCCTGTCCATGGGTAATGCTCATCTCTTTACACTTGCTTTAATATGTTCATTGCTCACAATATTAAAATACAATTAATGCGAAGGTACCAATGAATGCATGATGTCAAATTAATCAAATCTCGTTAGATATGAATTTATAGTAAATATCAAAATTTTACGCTGATTATTTAAAACAGATGCAACAGAAGTCCATAATGAAATAGCGATAAACACTAATATGCTGAATATATCATAATTAAACTCTACGATCATTTATGTGAACTATCGTAGATAGATTGAAATTAAATTTGTCATAGATTATTAAATGCAGCACATACCTACATCTGTGTTGTGCAAAAATGATCACTAAACGTTTAAAATCGCGTTGATAAATTTGTATTGTATTTTATTTCAACAATAAACAGAAAAAGGCGAAACACTCATCAAATAAATTCAGTTTCTAAACGGATTAGTCTGTTTGATGAATGATTTTCCAAATCGGAGGAGGATAGTAAAACCCTCCCAAAACGTTATGCTCTATTAATTTACACTTTTAACAGTCTTGTTAAATACCAAATTGGACCATATACAGGGTGTACCAATCTTACGACAAACTTCGGTATATGGGTCATTTCAAGAGATGTCAAAAAATGTTATTAACAAAAATAGTAAATGTGCTGAAGGTCTATATTTTGAAATTATATCGAACTATACAGATAACTCAGTTACAAACCAAACATGATTTTTCAAATGGGAGCCCCTGTATATTATACCGAATTCAGATTGGTTTCATTTTTTTGAAGCTTTTGATATTAGGTTTTGCCACGTCATACAGAGTCCTTCAAAAGATATGGACACGTTTATGTGAAAATCGTAGGTAAATCAACGCTCTGTAGCTTATTGTACGTTGAGGAAAAAAAATGTATTTTGCCAAACAGAGTTTCGTAACATGACGCAATATTTAATAAGAGTTATCCAAGATATATATAAAACAAATACTAACTATGTAATAAAAAATAATAAAAAATCAGATGGATTCAAAACAGAGACGGGATTAAGACAAGGTGGAGGACTAAGTCCAACCCTATTTAATGTACACATGGATACTATAATAAAGAAATGTGAAAGAAAAACTAAAGCCATGTTTGTGGGCTATAAAAATTTAGAAAGAGTGGTAATATCTGAAGGAGTCTTTGCTGATGATGTGGTATTAGTGGCAGGAGACGAGAAACAACTACAAGAAAACAAGTGAAAGAATTTAAATACTTAGGAGTAACGTTAGCACAAAATGGAAAACAAGATATTGAAATAAATAAGAGAATAGATAGAACAATAAAATTATATAATGCAATGAACCAAAAATTTATTAATAAAAAAGAAATCTCTAAACAAACGAAAATAAAATTTTTTAATACCATATATAGACCTGTACTAACATATGGATGTGAATCATGGACAATGTCAAACTCACAAAAAAGTAAAATCCAAGCCGCTGAGATGAAGTACCTGAGACGAATAATAGGAGTAACAAGGAGGGACAGAGTTCGGAATACAAGTATAAGAGAAGAATTGGGGGTTGAACCAATCTTGAAATTTATTGAACAACGACAATTAAGTTGATGGGGACATATACAACGAATGAGTAATAGCAGACAAGTAAGAAGAATATACGAAGCAAAAACACAGCTAAAAAGACAAAGGGGAAGACCCAGGCAAACATGGAATAAAGACGTGGGTAACGTAATACAACAAAGAGGGAAGACATGGAAAGAAGCAGCTAAATTAGCAAAAGACAGAAGAGCATGGAAAAGGTTTTTATATGAAAATTAAATGTAAACCCGACACCTAACGGTAGAAGGGTGTATGATTATAGATATGTAGTAAATACATTTGTACAAAATAGGTAAAGTGACTTAATCAGGTTTCATGCCATACAAAAAAATATATTGGCAGTCTTTCGAATTGTGACACAATTATGTATCCCGATAGTTCAATAAATTTGGGTTTGTTTGTGAAATCGCCATTACTGTGTCAGGTTA
The DNA here is from genome assembly GCA_910591685.1 of Galerucella tenella. NCBI lineage: Eukaryota > Metazoa > Arthropoda > Insecta > Coleoptera > Chrysomelidae > Galerucella > Galerucella tenella. Next base: position 30,594 of record CAJUYH010004771.1, on the reverse strand, counting down.
TCGTATTCCAATTTTATACAGGGTGTTTCAAAAAAAGGTAACACCGTCTCTAGGATAGGTAAAAAACTGGAAAATAATTGGGGTTTGCATAGTAAAATTTTTTTCTAACGCCATCCGTTTTCAAGATAAAGGGCGTTGAAGAAAATAAAAAATTACACATTTCTTACGATTTTGCCGAAACTACTGGCACCATTGTAATGAAATTTTATACGAATATGTTTTGGAAGCTGATATATCCCATGAATTTGTTTTTATAACTAACTCTCATAGAGGGCGCTAGTTACACGATTCATACAACGTATTATTCAACATAACTTTTTTTGGGGTGGAATTATTAGTCAAAACTCCAAGTGAACATAAACATCGTTTAATTCTACACCAAAAAGGTACTCTTGGTAAAACTCGATATTATGTACCGTTTTCGCAATATTTTGATTTGAAAATTATGAAGTAATAACCGCTCCTCGTATAAGTTAATGATAAATTTATTAATTAAAAAAACTTACAATAAGAAAATTAAAATAAAGACAAAGAACATAACATAAAATTCAATTAGAGTAAATGTTCAAAATGTCCTCCGTTTTCACGAATACACAAGTCTATCCTTTTTTCTAAAGAATCCATTAATCTTCTTAACGGTTGGGGATCATCTATGATGTCATTAAAGTGACGTTTAATTCTGTCTATTAATTCTTGACGAGAATTTACCTCTGTAGCATAGACTTTTTCCTTAATATACGACCAGACTGTGTAGTCCAAAGGATTAAAATCGCATGACCGAGGAGGCCAATGAATCGGAGCTTCTGCACCTCTACCAATCCATCGATTCCGAAAATTGTTACTCAACCAATTACGACACCTTCTATCAAAGTGCGGTGGAGCTCCATCATGCATAAAAAATAATGATGTTCGCTCATTTATCGATAAATCTTCTAATATCTCAAATAAGTGATTATTTAAAAAATCAAGGTACATATCACCACTTAAATTTCCAGGTAGAATATGATAACCTATTAATCTGTTACCTAAAGTTGCTGCCCAAACATTAACTTTAAATGAGTTTTGGTAATGTGATACCCTTTTGGCTTGTGGATTCTCATCACACCAGTAGTGTGCGTTATGGGAGTTAAACATACCTTGTCGCGTAAAGGTGGCCTCGTCCGTAAAAAGAATACATTTAAAAAAATTTGGATTGAGGGCTGTCCTTTCTCGCAATGTTTCACAAAAATCGACTCTAACCGGTAGATCGTCCGGCAAGAGTTCTTGAACTTGTCTGTAATGGTAAGGATGTAGGTGCTGCTCTTTAAGTATCCGCCAAGTAGTTGAAGAAGATGTATTTGTTTGTCTTGCCATATTCCTTACACTTAATGTTGGATTTTGATCAACTAAATTTAAAATAATATTTTCTTTATTAATTGTTCTTGTTGTTCTTGGTCTACCTGAATTTATTTTCTTTGGTCTTACATTCCCAGTTTCTCGACAACGTCGTTCAACTGCTCTAAATGTTTTTTTACTTGGTAAGTTTCTTCTAGGAAACTTTTCTGCATAACGCGTAAAAGCTGCACTAGAGTTTCCTAAACACTCGCCTAAAGTTAATAACATGTCGGTATATTCAACATTTGAGTACATTTTGTTTAACAATATCTAATTTTACAAATAACAAGGTTTCAAAACTCTACTTATTGTTGACTTATTGTCATAACAATCAATAAATATCAATTTTACATGGCAAACTTAGAGAAAAGCGAACTTTATCATTAGTTTATACCAGGAGCGATTATTACTTCATAATTTTCAAATCAAAATATTCCGAAAATATCGAGTTTTACCAAGAGTACCTTTTTGGTGTAAAATTAAACGATGTTTATGTTCACTCGAAGTTTTGACTAATAATTCTACCCTTAAAAAAGTTATGTTGAATAATACGTTGTATGAATCGTGTAACTAGCGCCCTCTATGAGATATATATATTTTAAAATAAAAATCGATTTGTTTTCTACGTTCATCATTTGCGCTACAGTTCAATGCACTTTTTGTACTTTTTTTCGAATCAATATTTTCCTTTTATAATCCGCAAGTATTTTTAAGACCCAGATTGAAATCATCACTCTTCATTAAATATTTAAACAGGCATTTGACTGTATAATGAAGCTTGCCTTTTGTGGGGAAGGTGCAATGTTGTCGCTCCAAACCCTAGGGGAGTGATGAAAGCTACCCCGCCTGGCATAAATCAAAAGTTACAGACGTACTGTTTAGAGGATGTATAGGAGAGCAAAGTGGCAAACGCAAAATTTAGGTGGGAGGTATCAGCGCATTCGAAAATACCAACTGTGCGTCTTGTCACACTCTCTTTATTATAAATTTATGAAGCATTAAATAGAAATTTGTTTTTTATATACTTAAGTCGAAAATGTGTCATTCTTTATTGATTTTGAATATTAAGAATGGGCAGTATTTTAACACAAAACAAAACAAAAATTTCTGTCAAATGTCATCGAGATTAAATGTTTATGATAATCGGTATGCCATACAAACCAAGAAATTGTGGATATCTATTTCCACAAAGTCGATCTGGGATTTTGGGAGAAGAAGAAATAATTCGTAACTTTTTATTCGATGAATAAATGAATGCTAGTCGTTTTTTTAGCTTCCTTCGTGCATTAGTGCTTTACACAGGATCCATTACCATAGAAGAGTTAAAAAATTGAATTTTACCATTTTACATACTCCTAAGTTAGGTATCTATACTCCAAATATCATTTGCTTTGCAGTTAGTGATGCATGATGATTACCCAAAGATTTTTATAACACTAATACTTATACAAACCATGCATGGGATCTACCCGAGCAGCCTACGTTTGTTAAAATCAAAATATATCGTAGGTACATTGAGTTTTCATTTGTAGCTGTTCCACCCATATTAAGCAACAAGAAGGAATGGGATCCAAATACCATTACCAGACTTGGAAAGAATGCCATTCAATGGTACACAGACGGCTCAAATGCAATAGAAGAAACTGGGATAGGAGTGTTCGTGCCAGGAAAGTGCGCCCAGTTAAATATTGATGGACACAGAAGACAAAGGATTATCATAATGTCGGATAGTCAAGCAGGCATCAAAGCACTGAACTCTTGTGTAATCAGTTCCCAAATGGTGTGGGAATGGCCAGACAAACTCAATGAACTAGGCGAGAACAATATAGTCACCTCACTATGGATTCCAGGACACACTGGAATAGAAGGAAATGAAATAGCAGATGAACTAGCAAAGAGGAGGACTGAAATACCTTTCTGGGGGCCTGAACCCTTTTGCGGAATCAGCCCCAATGTAATATTGGAAGAAATAAGTAAAGCCGAGAAAAAGAGAAGATCTGACCATTGGAACGATCTAGTAGGGCTTATACAATCAAAGACTCTTCTGGGTGACTACAACCTGTAGAAATCAAATGAATGCATAAGTCAAACTAAAACTGCGCTAAGAGTTTTAACAGGGATCCTAACGGGACATTGTGGCCTGAATAGGCACCTGAGAAAGCTCAAAATAGTGGATGGAGAAGAATGCAGATTTTGTGGGATGGAAGAAGAAACCTCCATCCACATACTTTCCAACTGCACAGCACTTCAGAATCCTAGAGCAAAGCACCTAGGAGATTACTGGATAGAAGAGGAACATTTGCCTAAGTTGAAGCCTGCAGACATCCTAAAATTCCTCCGGGAAATAGGACTAAAGGAACTACTAGTTTCTGAGACTCTCCTCAAAAACTGAGTGACAGTAAGGGGGCACAATAGATCTTTTAGGTCTCAGTGAATGTCACCCCAAAATACATACATACATACATACCCATATTTTCATCTTCTTTTTTTATTTTGTTCGATTATTTGCTTGATACTGTTTGGTAAAAGTGGAATAATTGTTCTAAAGCAATTAACGCGCGACGCGAACAATAATTCCTCACTTTACGCTCTTAATACATAAATAACTATTGTAGTATCGGTTGTTTTGGGCAACGATTTTTTACGCTCGGCGAGCGTAAAGTAACTCTCCTCAAAAATCGTCAACTTTTCGTTGTAAATGGCAAGCGAAAAGCCTACTTTTCAATGTGATTGTAGAAAAAATATATTTTTAGCCCTGGTGAAGTTTAGAATACGGTCCTGCCAACGATGCCCTTTGAATTGGTAAACAGTAGCACAGTTGGACAGATGTGATAATATTGTGTATGTGTGTCATAGATTTATTAATGAAGAGATGAATGTTGGAATTAGAGGTAATCATGGTCATGTAGGGATAGAGCATTATTTATGGATAATTTGACATTATATAGGTACACCAAAATTATACAAGACAAGTTGTAGATGTATTAGAATTGGCGTATGTAGATCATAATTAATAGCATGCTATACGGAGTCCATAAATTATTTTTTCCGAAAATCGTCTTTGGATATTGAAAATTTTCAGAAGAAAATGTTAGAATTTCCCCACTTCTTCTTTCACTTGCTTAATTTTTCTACTTTTCGTTTTCCAATGCAATTATTGTAGGCGTGAAATTTCAACTACACTTCATTCTGAAATTAAGTGAATGTACTGTGGTCACTAATGCCCGTTTGCACCGATTGGAATTCAACTTCAAGACGCATTAATTGTCCTGCTTTTTGCACAGCTGCAGCTTAAGCATTACTTATGCCCGTTTTTATAAACAAGACTCAAGACTAAGCACGGCC